>CAKNXH010060265.1:99931-130343 GCA_932178445.1 Andricus quercusramuli
ACTGGTTGGCTCCGCACATATCACGAAGACGATTTAGATTTGCTGACTCCCCCTTTTTCACCTCTTGCCCCACCCGCCCGCAAAATTCTCCACGTGCTATATGGGTAGCCTTTAGACAGTATCTCACTTAACCTTGTGAACTGAAGCCACGAAAGCAAAAACATGTTTATTTAAGAATTTCGTAATGGCGCTCTATTCTATTTCTTCTCATACGCGTACGTCTAGAACAAACACCGCTATTTGAAAAATGTTGTCAACATATGCTCATAGTGCAAAGAAATATTCTAGAAAAACATATCATTATTGGTCGGACTCAATCTCCTTCAAAGCTTCAATTATCGCACATATTTGTACGATATATTCTTGTGATAAAATAAATGATCACTATCATTTTTGAGAGGTTTGTGGTTTTTTGCCTGTCGATTTATCGCGACCACAAAGAAAACGGTAGGGAAATCTACAGAATAAGTCAGGAGAAAAAGTGATAGTTAAAAATAGTTGAAAATTCAATGATATGTATGACCTGAACCGCGTCTGGTTGAAAGCGTAAAGCTTTCAAGTGAACAAAAAAATTTGAGTTGCAATTAGGCCAAATTTCCTTCATTTATTGAAGAAACTGAGGAATACATAAATTTCTGTGTTTCAAAGATGATCTACCCACTATACCAGAGATTTGGATTGGAATTTCTGAGGTTACGACTTTAAATTCAACAATTTTATTTGATATTGCGATTCGGAACTGTGCCGATTGTTGATAATGAATTTTTTCGACAAATTAGAATCATCGAATGGTTAATTTTAATAAATGGTGATAAATTATTCAATTCATTCAAATTATTGTTCAAAAATGGTTTGTACACAAAATCGCCTACGTTAACTTATAATCTCCATCATAAACATATTAACCTTATGAAAGCGTCTCAAAAAAGATTTCTTGAATACCTCAATTGGAAAAAGCTCGGAATCAACCCTCCGCCTGGATCTGATTCAAATACTCTCTGTAAACGATTTCATGTTTGGACTTCTCAGGAAAGACGGGAATTTGCTGGCATTCTATTATTGTTTAAATTAATTCGAGATATAATTGACTGTCCTGAACTGTTACAAATTATTCCTTTTTATATACCTACTCGATCAACAAGATCGAGGGATCCAATAAGCTACTTGGCTTCCAGCTAGATCCTTCGTCAAAAATCTACACCATCTGTTATGAACTGAATAGAGTGTTTGCCTGCTCTCGTGATGATATAGATCTCTTCACAGCATCAATACATACTTTTTTACAATACAGTCTGCGAATTTAGCTCTAACTCAGCACCATAAGAAATATATGTTACACGTAATATTATAAGCTCTTTGTTCAGTCATTAGTATACTACTACTATGTATTATTATAAGCACAGGTAATACAATGTACTTTTGAAACTCTGTAGTTGGCCTCTGGCTGTTGGGATTCCTCTATCTATCAATGAATTACAATAATACTAAGAAAAAACTGTATTGAGTGGTAGTAAAATTAGAACGCTGGTGGAAAGCAAGATTCATTTGTTATACATTAAAAATAACAGCATAAAGTTATCGCATTCGAAAACAGGACACGAAAAAAATGATGCCATAAAAAAATAAATATCTAGTTTTTACCATGTACAGTTCGAATATGAATCCTATGAAGTCTAAGCTTACAGAGATAGCCGTGAGGATTCTGCTATTGACTTTGTTCAAATTAAGAGAAGATTCAAGGTGCATTGTTAAAGAGCGTGTTGTTCAGAATATCGTGTTCTCAGCACACCATATTATGTCAAAGCTATAATATATGAAGCAAAAGGTCCAATTGTATCTGCACCTTGTCAGGATTTTAGAATATGAAGACATCCCTCAATTCAGATGTAAAAGAAGTTTCTGTTGCTTACTGGTAGCACTCTTCAATTTTACAGCCGAAGAATGGAACCGTAACCGTTTTAGGTGGTGTCTTAAATTTCTTTAAATTACTAATCTAAAAAAAGCACGTGTTTAATTTGGACAAAATGAGTGAGAGAGTAGAATATTATAGTGAATTTTGTTTTATTCTTAATCATTTATTACATTAAATTACAATAAATTGATAAGTTTCCCGCGTCAGTAAAATACACTTTTCGGACTTCATAGGTAACATGGGCGCAAACGTGATTCATGGTTTGTGTTGATTTCTCAGAATTTCGCAATTAGTTTCTGTTGATTCCGAACGATTCTTTTTTCTCGCAAGTCGGGTATACGATACATGACACACCATAGTTTTACAAAATCCACAAATAATCGGGTTCCCTCCATGAAGAGACTACTAATTATAAACCCCAGCGGCTGCTCCCGGCTTCCAAAATATCTGCACTAGTATTCACCTACAATGTTTTTGTAGTACACGAGGAAAATCGCCTGTTTAATATATGGGCAGAATTTTGATTTAATTGAAGATCAAAGCTATGAAAAGTATAAATTATCAACTATATCTATAAATGTAACGTATAATTAAAGTGCTAGTGATATTCATCTGCAATTTCGCTGAATACAGTATAATATGCATCTCTGTATCTATCCCTGATTAATTCACAGCTATCATTAACGGACGTTTGTCCATTATATATTTTTTCAGCTTCAGTGGCCTGTAACATATTTATTGCTTCGTTTGCTCTTAAGTATGCAATATGATGTGCTCGTGCGTCAACAGCTGGATTGCCTGTTGTTGGTCTGTATAAACGAGCAGTTATTTGTTGCATTGCAACAAGTTTCGAAATATAGCCAAAGCCCAATTTCTCAAATTCATTTTGATTCAGAGTTACCCAACGGTTACGAGTTCTGTCAAATACCCAACGTTTTGGATGTTGTAGCCCATGAAATAATCGCCAGAGCGGTGCAATATACTCTTTGTGCGGGTCATTATCACCTGATCTGTCATTTACCCTCCAAGCAAAAATGACATGGCCCCTTGCTAAGAAAGGGTTGTGATTGTTTGGACGAAGCAGAATGTGATCACCTATTTGTGTGAATACAGTACTCGTTGTAGTTGCTTGACTTCTACATATTTTAATAGGAGGCAGGTAACCGTATCGCTCGTATTCAGGAAATAATTCCGCCAAAGTCGTCTGTATTGGCTCTGCGGAACTTATTGATTCTGTAAGAAGAAACAAAAATATGTGAATTTTGACATTTATTATAAATATAATATTCAGTAGATCATTTACGTAAAGAAACAAAAGAGACGGGAAATAGAGAGGAAGAAATTTTTTTGTCTCACGCAATTATCAAGTTAAAATATAAAATGATCTTCCAGTTGATTCATATAAAATTCTCGTCACGTTGAATCGACACAACCATCATTTTTATCTGACTTTAGGTTCATTAAAAATTGGTTGCCGTGTTCACAACTGCATTTACGTCATCAAAAAACATTGAATCAGTATATTGTTATATTTGGCGTCTGAGATTTATGTTATTTAATGTTACTGCAAAGTTTCTTTTTTCTATACAGGCACATATGCTGCACATATAGAAAAATTATGAAAAATTAAAAAAAAATCAATGTTGTCATTTATACTGTCAACAACTCAACACTTTTCAATAGAAAAGCTATCAAATCGAATAAAGTTCAATTGTACATCCTTATAATTGAACTGCTAGATAAAAGCCTCCAGAATAGCATCATTTTCTACTATACGCTTTGAATATTGAAGTCTTAAATTGCAAGTACTTAAAAATAAAGAAATGTAGATTGCAAATCGTTTAAATTAAATCACTACTTATTTCAATTCATTTAAATTGTGAAATTTAAAATTGTAAATCTTTAAAATTGAGTTTTTTCAAATTTTGACAATTCACATGAAATGAAATATCTTGCAGGTTTTACGTATTAAAGTAAAAATATCTGAAATCTTGATTATTTGCTTTGGAAAATTGGTAGCTTGGAAGATTTAAGATTAAAGACCCGACTTTTAATTACCAAGATCGTCCAAATTTAGGAATTTCTATTTACAAATCTTTAAAATTCAAAAGTTTTTAATTGTATCTCTCTAAAATTCTAGAAATTAAAATTTGAGTACTGCAAATTTCAGAATTTTTCAAATTTTTAAGTTGTGCATACCAAAATTATACAATGTTTACGGTTTACATGTAAAAGTTATGTAAATTTAATTGAGACTTTCAATTTTCTTATTTTCTTCTACAGTTTAAAATTGTGTGACATTGACGACTTACATTTGAAATTTCTTTGCTTGGGAAGATGTTCAATTGGAAGCTTGACTTTTGATTATCAAATTCATCAGAGTTGAGAAATGTTTATTTATACATCTTTGCAATTCAAGATTTTTCTATCGTAAATCTTTAAAAGTGTATATGTTTAAACAGTAAATGTAGGTTATTAAAGGTTCCGAAATAAAAGGTTGAAGATTTTACGGATTTTACCAGAATATTTAAAAATATTATAAAATACTTTTAAAAATTTCCAAAATTGTCAACGAGAAAGCTGAAACAATTTGCGGCAATATTTTAATTTTGTAGAATTAAAAAAAACTTGAAAAGGTATTAAGTAGGTTTAAAAGCACTATGATGATTATAAGATAAATTAAAATTTGAAGATGAAAAAAAAATATTTCGAAGCGTTTTAGGAATTTTGGAAGGTTTCTAGAAACTACAAAACTTTTCTTACGATTTCTAAAAACATATTTGAGTGTTGTTAATTTGAAAAAATTCATTTTCGAATAAATTTTCAAAATATTCCAAGATTTCTGAAAATGTTGAAAAAAGTTTGAAAGCAATTATTTTCTGTTAGAAAGATTTTTTTAAAATCTGAAACTTCGATTCGGGATGCCACTTTTTTGGTGGAAAATTCAAACCATTCGGTTGTTTATTAATTCTTCTGTTGAAATGTTATATTTCTTTATTTAAACGCGTACTTAGGTCTATCAGGCTTGTACCTTCACGATAAAAATTCTCCAATTTCTCTGTATCAAAATCATGAACTTTTTTAGGGCTGCTTTCGGGATCTAAAAAGATTAAAAAAAAGTTGAATTTGAAATCCGACAGAATTTTTTGCTTTTTGGGCTCTCGAATGCACCAATAGCCAATTTCTAAAAACTACCTCTGCGAAAAATGAAACTGCCCCTGCGTAAAAATTCGAGAGCGGAAAAAACAAATTGTACCAGAATTTTCCGCTTATCCTGAGCTCTCGAATGCACAACAAAATTTAGAACTAACCCTATGTACAAAAAAAGTATCCCCTTCGTACAAACTCAAACCTGGGAAAAACAAAGCACAATGTAGTGTTGGGCTTTTTTAGGCTCTCGAATGCTGAAAAAAAATTTTCCAAAATCCAACTCTACGTCTGAAAAATCAAACCCCTATGTGAAAATTCAAGTTGAACTTTTAAGGAACAAAAATCAGAGAGTCCATTGACACCGTAAAATTTAAAAAAAAATTATTTTTAATCAAAGTTAGAGCTTAAAAAACAAAGTTGGTATTTTTGAGAAGTCCGAAAATCAGGCACTATATTGACACTGTATAATTCTTAAACAGATTCTTTATATTAGCGCGCCGTACGATTGATAAAGGGTTTTCTCAGAAGTGGTTGCTTATTTTGGCTGCCCCGGCCTGTATCGCTGCACTTGCGCTAAGCAACTTTTTCAACTGCGCATGTGTCGAAACCCGCGGTCGATTTGAAATCAATAAGTATTATCAATATGAATAGAGACAAATACACCCAAAAATCCCTAGAACTGCTGGCCCATGGAGTTTCTCAGCTCAAGGGGCGACCGACGGTTGCAACTCTCGCCTCGGAAGTGCCGCAGTGCGCGAGTACTCAGTCGAATATATTGCACAATATTATGCATTCCAATTGGAAACGCTTCAGGCGGCCCTAAATCTTTACTTTTCGAGGGTACCGATTTAATAACAAGGCCAGTACGAGGCAACTCCCGAAACTGTTATTATATAGGACTCTGAGTGTATTTACCAATAGAATCCAGGAAAACGGCAACAGCGAGGAACATAGTACCGACGGTGATCTTCATTCTTTTTTATTATATTCGATTTTGATTTCCTGACTTCCCCTTTCTCACCTTCTGCCTCGCCTATCCGAAAAATCGTTTTCGTAGCACATCAATGGCACCTAGACACTATCTCACTCAACCTTGTGAATTGAGGCCACGAAAGGAAAACACGTTTATTTAAGAATTTCGTAACGATGCTTTATTCTATTTCCTTGTATACTTGGATGTCTGGAACAAACAGAAACATTTGAAAATGATGTCAACATACGGTCATAGCTTAAGGAAAGGTTCTAGAAACATAAATCTTTATTGGTTTGACTTTATATATTCCAAAGCTTCAATTATTGCACATATTTGTACGATAGATTCACGTGATGGAATATTTGATCATTTTCATTTTTGAGAGGCTTGTAATTTTTTCCTGTCTTTTTGTCGCAACCACAAAGAAAACGATAGGAATATAATAAAAGAAGTCAGAAGAAAAACTGATAGTTGAAGAATACTAGGCATGTAATTTTGTAGTCAGGTTTTTTTTGCTAATCGCAGATCAACCATCATCGAGTCTTTAACCAACGAGATAAATTTCCAACCAAGTAGATTAATTTTCCTACCAAATAAGACGAATTTTCTACAATATACATTAATTATCAACTAAATCCATTAATTTCAATGTGGCGAAATTAATAAAACAACCAGAATATTCTTAAAATCAAAAATAGTCACAACATTCACCATACGAAAGCGCCAAGTTATGTTGCAAACTCCACAATGATATTATAAAGCCCAAAGATTCCACCCCGAGTACTTTTACCGTAAAATTTATGCAATTTCTGAACATAAAGCAGTGTATACATTTTTTAATTAAAAAAATAACTAAATTCACCTTTATAGAACTCCACATTATGTTCCACACCCCATAAGGATATTAGGCAACACCCAAAATCCGCCCCTAGTATACTTTGAGAGAAACAATTCGTAAGTCACTGCATGTAAACAGCGAAGGAATTTTTGAATTGAAAATAGTCACTGCAGTAACTTTTAGATAACTGCATTTTGATTCAGAGTTATCCAATGGTTACGGAACATGTCAAGTACCCCAAGTGTTGTATGTAGTAGACCTTGAAATAATTGCCATAGCGGTTCAATAAAATCTCCCCTCCGGCCATTATTACACTGGTCAACAAAATGTGACCTATGTGCTCGTGGAATGAGATATATCATGTCCAGAGTAGTTTTTTCTGTTGAATCCGAATCTGGCCCCCATTTCTCTCCAGCACGTCAGGTGTTCGAGATTTTTTAAATCATTTTTTTTTTTTAAATTACAAATCATGAGATAAAATTTTGTACAAAAATTTTTTGCTGCGAAATAAAAAAAAACTCACCTGAACAAGCCAGTTTCGACCTTGTTGAACTTTACAGTGAAATTGATAAAATAAAAAAGGTTAAAATCGAAGAGAAGGAAAAATTGATCAGTGCATTCACCACAACTGCGAGTTGTGGAGATAGGCAGTGATGGTAAATGTCGTATGTAGTAGACAACTGGAATGAACATCTTGATCAGCTTGAAGCTACATGCGTTGTTTTTATGAACCATGACTGCATTAGACTGGTTGTAGAGGTTTATCCTCCTCGATAAAATGGCACTCCTCAGGAACATATTATGATTCTCTTTTCTGGAGATGATGAAAGAAGCGGACACCTCGAGATGAACAACTGCATGAAAATGATGAGGAAAAGGAAAAGCTATCCAAAAGGAAAGAAAGCACAGAAGGTGAAGGAGATGAAGAGAACGATACACAGATAAAATAAAAAGGAAAACAGGAAAGGTTTGGTTTTCCCATTTCCAGGCACAGTATTCCAGTGTCAATGTGGAGGGATAACGAAATCGGGTTTTATAATCGAGAAACGATTCGAAAAACCATAAAAGACACTTTATTCAAAAATGTTGAGTGTCCGTGCCAATTAAGGTTTTATTCCCTAAGGTGGAATAAAAAAGTCGCTAACAGCATAGTGGCTTGTGGAAAATGTTCAAGGACCGATTTGCATACACAGCATTTTAGGTTTCAAATAGAAAATTCGGACGAATCTATGACAACCCTGAATATAACCAGCAATTCTGAATTAATTTCTAAACACGATGAAAGTGATCATATGAAATTGCAACAAATTCGGGGCAAAGAGCGAGATAACATAAAGGGAATATTAAAACATCGTTCCGTGAGAAGTTCGTAACTGGATGTAATCAAAAACTTATATGCCTATATGTGGAATGACGGAAATCTTTAAAATTTATCAAGTATTCACACACTGCATAAAATTAAGTCGCAACTCTCCAGTGAAAATCGATTTAACCTGCAAAGTAAGGACCTTCAAGATTCGAATCAATTGTGGATTGAAGCGAGAAAATTGAGGGAACCGTACCTGAGACATATGGCCTTAAATAGAAGGTAAACAATGTACATTGTACACTGAGGGACAGGTAAAAGCAGTACTGGCTGATGATGCTAATGGCAAAAAAAAAGGTTCTAGTAGTGCATATGGATTCAACCAGTGCACTGGTACGCAAACCAGCAACTGCTAAGTGCAGCGCGTCGCACCTTTACTCCCTGGTATGTCGAATCGCGCGATGAGTAATGCACGTAGCTGAACCCATTACAGCAGACCCCGACACAGAATCTATCAGTATTTTTCTTCCACAATTTAAAAATTTTGTAATCAAAGATACAGATATTTGGCCTTTCTTTAATGCAATCGTGTTCAATTGGTTTTGGGCATCCGTGAATGCTATTGTGGACATCTGGAATAAGATGCCCATTGTTAATTATCTGAATATGGCACACGAGTAGAGTAGAACAGGGCGAGGCAGCAAGTGGGGCGCGCCTTTGTAATGTAAGGTCGTTTAGGTTCGTCCGCTGTACTTGCCAAAAGTTGAGTGTCGTGACTATCGCAGTTTGCAAAAATCAGCGTCATTTATAAAAAACTTTTAGCAAAAGGAACATTTTCGTGATTCACGTTTGTTTATCCTTCATGTATAGGTTGTGTAAACAAAGTTAAGTGAGTATTTTCCGCTGTAGAATTTTGATGGAATGGTTGGTTTTTCGATATTCAAAATACTTTATTGTGTGAATTTTTTTTGGAAAAAACATGTGTTCCATTAAATGTCAAAGAACAGATTAAACTTTGTTTTTTCATTCTTATATATCATCTTGGACCTAATGAGGAACTTATACATTATTATACGTCTGTGTATTATATGGTTGGCTGCCTCGCCCCACGTTATGACTAAGAAATCCCTCAGTTTAGATGTAAAAGAAGTTTCTGCTACAAACTAGTAGCACTTTTCAACTTTACAGCCATAGAATGGAACCATAACATGATACATGGTTTGTGTTGATTCCTCAGAATTCCACAATTAATTTCTTTTGATTCCGAACGATTCTTTTTTCTCACAAGTCAGTTATACGATACGCGAAACACTCCATATTTTTACCAAATCCACAATTAATTGCCCCCCCCCACCCTGGAAAGCACTACTAATTCTAAACCCCAGCCTCTGCGCCCGTCTTTCAAAATATCTGCACTAGTATTCACCTACACTATTTTTGTAGTACACGAGGAAAATCGCAGGAAAACCTGTGCATAGTACAGCGGACTTAAGATTAACAGTATACAGTATGTTGCCTGCGAAGCTGCAATTTTTTCTTTTTTTCTAGACTTGATGAATTATTTATAATTATCAAGGCATCGTATGTATAACATCAGCTGAGCATTCAGGTTCTTTTTAAAATATTTATTACATATCATGAATACGTTGTTAAGAGTTTGCAAGAATATGAGTGAATGTGTTTAATATATTGACTGAATTTTTATTTCAATTGAAGATTAAGGCTATAAAAGTATAAACTATTGAATATATCTATAACTGTAACGTATAACCAAATTGCTATTCAGATTCATGAGAAATTTCGCGGAGTACAACTTCATATGCCTCCCTGTATCTTCTCGTGATTAATGCAGCGCTTTCTCCAACGTATGTTTGTCCGCTATGTATTTTTTCGGCTTCAGTAGCTTGTAACATGATTATTGCTTCGTTTGCTTTTAAGTATGCAATATGGTGTGCTCGTGCGTTAACAGCTGGATCGCGATGTGTTTTTCGGTATATACGAGCAGTTTGTTGTTGCACTGTAACGAGTGTCAAAAAATGGCCAAAGCCCAATGTTCCGTCGCAACACTAGTCCCTGATTGTGAACCTGGATTTAAGACTAAATGTTTCCTCGCAAGACCCTGAATTCGAACCTGATGCGAAAGAGTGAGGGGAGAGAATGAATGAGAGAAGGAAAAGAGCGTGCGTGCGCGTGAGCTGCGTTGCCTCAGCATCATTCGTGTAGAGTCTTTCGGCCCGCGCAGAGCTCTCGTGTGTCCGCGGCCGTTACACTAGCAAAACTATGACTCAACGAGTGCGTCCCCGCTTATTTCCACCTGCGAAATAGGTAAATTTGAATTAGCTCGAATATATGCCGCGATTGCGGCCGATGTTGCTTCCACCTGCGAAGCAACATTTCAGTCGCCACTTACGCGATTGTCCACAAACTAAAGTGTGATGCCAACGCCAGTTTTCGTACTTCGCGATAAATCTTGTGTTCTCAAAGCTTCAGTGTAAGCAACTAAAGGTGTGAATAAATCCCTGTGGTGAATCTTCTCACCTTCGTGGAGTATTCCACTAAAATCCTGTACTTTTTGTGTGTGTTAATAAATGGGTTTTTTATGCCTCTGGTAGGCTTTTTCCCTAAAGTTAAGTGTATCATTTCAGCACCCAACCACCAGTGCGTAAAAATTTAATCTTTTGTGAACTAAGTTGTCGAGCCCTTTTCCGGGAAGACAATTCGAATATAAACACCCAATTTGTGAAAATCATTTTCATTTAGAGTTACCCAATGGTTACGAGTTGTATCAAATACCCAACGTTCTTCATGTCCTAGCGAGGGAAACAATTGCCACAGCGGTGCAATATACTCTTTGTACGGGTCATTATCACCTGATCTGTCATGTCCCTTCCATGCAAAAATAACATGACCCCTTTCTAAGAAAGGGTCGTCATGATCTGGACGAAACAGAATGTGATTACCTATATGTGTGAATGCAGTACTCGTTGTCGTTTCGCGATTTCTAGTAATTATTCTGACAGGAGGCAGGTAACCGTTTCGCTGGTATTCAGGAAATAATTGCGCCAAAGTCATATGTTCTAGCTCTACGGAACTTATTATTTCTGTAAGAAGGAACATAAATAAGTGAAGTTTTTTATTTATTATGAATATAATATCTAATAGAACATTTGAATAAAGAAAGAAGAGAGTTAGAAAGAAGAGTGGAGAAAAATGTTTGTCTCGCGCAATTACAAAATTAAAATATAAAATGATCTTTAAATTCATTCATTTACTTTGTCAAAATTGAAGCTCCTGTGTTTCCGTTTACTTTTCGCGTACTTTAGTATCTTGATTTTTTTTTCTAATACCCAGTTGGCAGTTTATCAGAATGCATCAGTTTTACGTTTTATACATATATCTTTCGGCTGGGAATTGTTTTGATTGGATAGAAATCTTTCACTTTGGATTATAATATAAAATTTTCGTCATGTTAGATCGACACAACCAACACTTTTATATGACTTTAGATTCATTTAAAATTGGTTGCAGTGTTATGAATCTTCCTCGAAAACGGCATAATTGCAACTGCAGTTAATTCATGAAAAAACATTGAAACAGTATATTGTTATATTTGGAGTCTCAGATTCATGTTACTTAAAGTTCGTGCAAAGTTTCTTTTTTCTATAGAGGCGCGTATGTTGCACATATAAAAAACTTGAAGAATTGAAAAAAATCCATGTTGCATTTATACTGTCAACAACTGAAAACTTTTCAATGGGAAATCTATCGAATTGAATAAAGTTCAATCTTATATCTTTATAATTGAACTGCTAGATAAAAGCCTCCAGAATAGCATCATTTTCTACTATGCGCTTCAAGTATTGAAGTCTTCTTCGAATTTCTGTAATATTGATTATTTGCTTTGGAAATTTCGTTAACTTGGAAGATTAAGGATTAAAAACTCGACTTTCAAGTACCAAAATCGTCCAAATTTAAGAATTTTTGAAGAAGAATCTTTAAAATTCAAAAGTTTTTAATTGTATCTTTCTAAAATTGTAGTAATTAATATTTCAAATCTCCAACTTCGAGAAGTTTCTAAAGTTGTAATTTGTACATACGAATATTATACAATGTTCAAGATTTACAATTAAAAGTTATTGAGAAGTGTATTGAGAAGGAAGTTTCTTGGTCTTTTTGGGGGTTCAAAATATTCTTGGACAAACCCTTCGCACAATCAGAATCATAATCCATATCGAAATTTCTATTCTAAGTAAATCAAAATTATAATTCATTGGAAATGATCAATGTTCAAATGATAAAATGTTTTTAACTTGGTTGGTACAAGAGTGGACTTTATGTACCTGAGAATCGGATAAATTAAAATCTCATTTAGGAGAATACGGATTCTACGGAATCTGGTATTATAACAAAGTATTTTTCAAACTTTAAGTACAGTTTGATAAGAATCGTTTACAATCTCTCTGCTCCTCCACGCATCTCCATCGTGAAAGAAGACAAAAAATTCTAGATCGTACCTACTGCGCAAATTCTTGGTCGACAAAAATAAAAATTTTACATATTATGTCGCTTAGATTCTATTTAATTTCTATTTAATTCAATGAATATATTTCAAATTCATCCCAAAAAGCTGGAATATCCACGATTTTTCTTAATATTCGGGAAAGAGCTACTTTTCTATTTAAAAAATTCTAATTTTGGGAATCAAGTTTACTTTTTAATATTCGTTCATTTATTTTTTAATCTCTTTCTGAAATCTTAAAAGTAGTGCATGTAAAATTGAAACAGTTTATGAGAAGTTAGAAACTCGCATCTTCTGTTTAAATCCAAAGTCGGAATTTTCATTTGATCTCAAATACCAATAGCTTATTTTATTTTCTAAACCACTCTTAACTATCTGTAACGTTTTCATAAACATTATTTTATTAAAGGAGCGGCGAAGTTGTCCTTAATTATTTACCTTCGTCGACCTGAGACACGAGGCATCAATAAAGTAATGCTGACTACGTTGTGTGTGTTAATAATTCTAGTTTCCTCATTTTGAAGGAAAATCATTTGTTAATGCGTTACCTTGGTAAAAGTGACGTAGTAAATTGGCAAATATCGTAACTACCTTCTTATTTCATCAATAAAGTTAAAATTGTTATGCAATCACCTTCTCTCATTGAACTTTTCAAGTCAGCTTAAGAAATAGTTGAAAATTCATCTCTTTTGACTTCTTTTTTTGATAAAAAATTTCGCAAAAACTTCACTTAGTCAATGATTAATTATTTTGGATAAAAATTTATTTCCTTGTTCGCAAATGTTACCATTTTACCGAAAATTCCTAGAACTGATGGCCCGCGCAGTTTCTTAGCACGCAGGGCGAGAGACGATCGCGCCTCTCGCCTCCGAAGTGTCGCAGTGCGCAATATTATGCATTCCAGTTGGAAGCGAATCAAGCGACCCTGACTGTTTGCGTTTCCAGGGTTCCGATTTAATAACAAGGTCAGTACGAGGGTACTCCCGAAACTGTTATTATATGGGATTTGAAGTGTATTTACCAATCGAATCCAGGAAAATGGCAACAGCGAGGAACGTAGTACCGGCGGTGATCTTCATTCTTCTTAATTATACTGGATGACAGTAGATGATGCTGATTTGTGGAGAGAAGGATTTTTCCACAAGTTGCTTCTGTATGTATACTAGTGGGCTCACCACGTACCAGAAAGACGATTTCGATTTCCTGAACGCTCCTTTCTCACCTCCTGCCTCACCCACCGAAAAAATGGTGCACGTAGTACATGTATGGTTCCTAGACCATATCTCACTCAACCTTGTGAATTGAAATCACGAAATCAAAAATATGTTTATTCAAGAATTTCGTAAAGACTCTATTCTGTTTCTTTGTATACTTGCACGAATAGAACAAACAGCGATATTTGAAAAATGATGTCAACGTATGTTCATAGAATTAATAAAACATCCAGCATATTCTTTAAATCGAAAATAGTCACAAATTTCACCCGAAGAAAGCGCCAAATGTCCCAAACTCTACAATAATGTTAAACAGCCCCCAAATTCCACCCCTGGATACTTTTAATGTAACAGATCCGAAAATTCTGATTGTAATACAACTAATAACTTTTCTGATTAGGAAGAAAATAAAATTCACCTTTATTAAACTCCACATTACATTCCTCATCCCATAAGGATATTAGGCAACAACCAAAATCCGCCCCTAATACTTTGAGAGGAAAAATTCGTAAGTCACTGCATGTAAAACAGGGAATTAATTTTTGAACTAAAAACAGTCACTACAGTAACTTTCAAATAACTACAACTTATGTTGATAACCCTATAATTGTATTCAGAAATCATCAGATTTACTCCTAGTACTTTTAACGAAACAGTTCAGAAGTTACTCGATGTAAAATAGCAAATACATGTTTGAATTACAAATAGTCTCCAAATTAACCTTCAGAATACTTCAACTTATTATTTAGCCCTCTAATACTATAAAACAATCCCTAACTTTCCACCCTAGTACTTTCAACGAAACAGCTCCTGAATTTCTTCACGTAAAACAGCAAATTAATTTTTACATTATAATTCAAGAGCGTTTAATGTAATCGTCCATTCACAGATCTATAGTTTTTAACGAATCTTTACGTTTTGGCAATCTCAGAGTCGAAAATACATAAAATCTTGTCGGTGCCTGTCTGTATTTCTGTATGTCTGTGCGTGTGGTTACCTGAATGTTGTAAAATTCTGGCTCTCGAGAAAAGGAGTTTCAAATCATTCTAGAGTTATTTTTAATTTGCAGCAGAATTTAAAACGTTGTATAATTGTAGAGATATGCGGAATAATTGGAAAATAGAACGAAGTGAGACGTATTGAAAACTTCATTGATAATGATATGGGCTTATTTAAAATGAGGTTTTGTAACTAGAGTGGAATGATTTAGAACGAGAACCAACTTAGACGAAATCACTATTTTGTATGAGATAATGTGAAATTATTTTGGAAAGAATTCGAAACGTTAATGGCATCATGCGGCATGATAATGGATTCAGACTTGCCGAAATTATTTCTGTCATTGAATATGACTATCTCACTCACCATAACCTACAATATGTTTAAAATATACAGATTTATCTATTTAGAGAGATGTGATAGAATAGAGTAATCCTACGTTAAATGTTTTGATTCCGAACGATTCTTTTTTCTTACAAGTCAGGTATACGATACGCGAAACACACGATATTTTTACCAAATCCACAATTAATCGAGTTGCCCCCAGGAAAGGACTACTAATTCTAAACCCCAGCGGCTGCGCCTGGCTTCCAAAATAACAGCACTAGTATTCATCTACAATATTTTTTTAGTACACGAGGAAAATCGCAGTAAAACCTGTGTATAGTACGTATGTGACATCAGCTGAGCATTCAGGTTCTTTAAAAAATATTTTTATCACACATAACATGGATGATTTCAGCCCTTCGCGATGCCTAGGTAATTTATGATAAGTTACCACATTCACTTCAAAATTACCATAAATGATCGAAATTTTCATAAATTTCCGCAAATTTATAGATATTTTTAAATTGAATTCTTGGGCAATTTATGATAAGTTACCATAAATCACCTCTAAAATTACCATAAATTAGGTTACCATTAATTTCATGCTTCATTGTACAAAATCTAATATGGACTGAAATCATGACCGTATTTCTAGAAATGGCTGAAATCATCCATTTGTTATAAAAAATATAGTCTGCGCTAAGGGGGAGACGCTCCCCCTAGGTACATAATATACTATCATTACATATCATGAAGTCATTGCTAAAAGTGTGCAAGAATTTGTGATGCCTGAATGTGCTTAATATATAGGCTGAATTTTAAATTTAATTGGAGATTAAAGCTACGACAAGTATGAAATATCAACTACATATGCATTACTTTTCCGTATTCAAAAGCTTTGTCGCAGAATACAGCATTATATGCCAGCTTGTATCTTGTCCTGATTAATCGTTTGCTTTGTGTAACGGTTTCAATTCCGTTATGTATTTTTACGGCTTGAGTGGCTTGCAGCATGTCTATTTGCTGATTTGCTCTTGAGCATGCAATATGATGTGCTCGTGCGTCTACATATGGATCTTCCGTTGTCAGCCAATGTGTACGAGCAATATGTTGTTGTTCTACAACAAGTGTGTAAATATGGCCAAAGCCCAATTTGTCAAATTCTTCCGGATCTAGAGTTACCCAATTGTTATAAGTTGTGTCAAATACCCAATGTTTTGGATGTTGTAGCCGTGTGAATAATCGCCATAGCGGTCTAATATAATCTGCGAAAGCGTCATTACGACCTGCCGTGCCATATTCTCTCCATGCAAAGATTACATGGCCCCTTACGAAGAAAGGGGTGTCATCATCACTTGGAGGACGCAGAATGTGATTATTTATTTGTCTGAATCTAGTACTCATTGTAATTGCGTGATTTATTAAATATTCGACAGGAGGCAGGTAACCATTTTGCTGGTATTCAGGAAATAATTGCGCCAAAGTCGTCTGTATTGGCTCCACGGAACTTATTGATTCTGTAAGAAGAAACAGAAAAAGGTGAATTTTGATATTCATTATAAATCTAATTTCGACAATTTACATGAAATGAAATAGGGTAAGGGAGGTAGCGCCGACCGGTGGCGCAAAGGCGACTTTGCTTATAACATCGCTATTATTTAACAATTTTAATATTACTTTGCATTAAATAAATCTATTTTATTATAGAGATAGTGTTACGTACTACAATCTTGAAAATTGATGTGAAAGAAAACGATGTAAAAGAAAAATTATGCAGGAAACAGTTTTAACAACGAAAGAATGGAAGAGTCTCGGGCAGAAATATAAAGTTTTCAACATTAATGGCAATACTTACAGTATGAAAATTTGATATTGGTATGGTAGAAACCTTTGCGCGTATTCCGTCTCTAGTGCAATGTCAAAGCATAAGAGGTTATATCACAGCTATCTCTATTTTTATTAAAAATAACTTATTCTTCTTGCTGGATATGTTTCAAGGTAATTTTTCTAGTATATAAAATACCACAGACGCTAACCATCATGTTTTCACATCTTCAGATGTTTTCATTTTCATACAAAGCTGCGGTCGGCTTTGCCCTTGGTTGTGGGGCAAAGCCGACGAAATATAGCTTGTTGGAAATAATTGAATTATTAAATCATCGTTTCATTAATGTAATTAATACTTATAGAAATATGATATATAAAATTTCTGTAGTGTTGATTATTTGCTTTGGAAATTTCGTTAACTTGGAAGATTTAAGGGGGGATCGTGCATTAGAAGGCTCAAAAAATCGATTTTTGTTTTATTGCTTAAATCTATTCCTAATATATCTCAGAATATGTATTCAAAGTGATAGAGGCTGATGCCCAGTATTTTCAAAGATACAGGGCTAAACGCGGTGGGGTGTCAAGCAGGTATACGAGCGCTCAGGCAAACTTTGAAGTGTGTTTTCTCGAGTTTTTGTTTATACGATTTTTCTAAATTGGCGGGCGTGATTGCAAGAAAACTAGACGACTAATCAAAATCATCAATTTTTTGGGTTTTTCTTAGTTCACATAGAAGAAAAATATATGAAAATTAAATTTTTTTTTGGTTTTCTTGTTTCAGACGAAAATTACGAGTTCCATCTTGTCCGCCGATATTTTTTTAAATCCTGTCGTTATGTTAAATCCCGCCAATTCTTTTAAATCCCGCCGATATTTTTCTCTCAAACCAATTTTTTTTTTGTAATGTTTAAATATATATTAAAATATTCTAAAAAGCTCGCTAGACTTGCTTATTTTTTTCTGTCAAAAAAAATCCTCCCAAAAACGCTTTTTTTAGGCCTCCTGAAGCAGGATCCCCCCGTAAGATCAAAAACTCTACTCTTAAATAGCAGAAATCAACATTTACATTCTCCAACGTTGAGAAGTTTTCAGATTTTCAATTTGTACATACCAAATTTATACAATGTTCATGGTTCATGGCTTGTCCGTTTTTCAAAAAAGTTAATTTTTTTCATTTTGAATATATTCTTACCACAAAAATTGATTACAAGTTTGTGAATCTTTTTTGAGTGCACAATTTTTGTTGGTTCATCTGTTTTCGTGACTTGCATTGTTTTTCCAACAATTTGATTTTTTTTACTGTCAATGTTATATTCACGTATAAAACCAAAACTACGCATCCTATCGAAACATGATTCACAACAAAGTACTTCTTCTTTGGATGAACAAATTTTGTCTGTGTCATGTTTTCTGTAGCTTGTGTTATTCGTCTAAAAATTTAATTTTTCTTTTTTGCAATCTTTTTTGGGTGCATAATTTTGGTCGAATCATCTTTTGTTGCATCTTGCATAGTTTAACGGCAAAATGGAATCTTTGATTTTCGATGACGAAAACGAAATCTCCCTCTATAAAATTATGAGTTTTCTTATGAAGGAAATTATAATAAATTTCGCCAAATTTCGCAAATACCAATAAATTTCCACGAATATAATAAATTTTCATATATTTTTAAAATTTGCAGAATTGATTTTTTTTACGTATTTTCCGGGTTTACTATAACAACAGGGAAATCTACAACATTTTATTGTAGGAAAAAAAGATGCGCAATTAAAGTTTCTATGAGAATATATACTTTTGTAAGTTAAAATTCGAAACTAGCTTCTAAGATCTCCAACTGCCAACGTCATTAAGCAACAACAATTTATCGGTGGTTATGGAATGGAATTTTTTTTTCTAAATAACAACAATTTTTTCTAAGTTCAAAAAATTAATATGTACTCACGTTCATAATCATTGCTTTGACCATAGATGACTAGTCCTTGAATTTGATTTTGCAACTGCTGCAATTGTATAAGCTGAGCTGCTCTTGTGCATGTTTCTGGTGTAGCCGCATCTGTACAATATAATACAGGGATTTTTATTAGATAATTTTTCCAACCGTTGAAAATATGAATTTTTTCTTATGCGTCTTCAATATGTCCCTTTTTTATTTCTTTTGATTGTACTTTCTGCAAACGAGTTGAATCTGCATAAACTACATGTTTAAGATTTTTGTAGGCTAATTACAAGTTTATTGACCAAATAAAACGATCCATTACGTACTTTTTTCTTAAATTACATTATTCCAACCACTTTTTTCAAATATTGTGGAGAAAACATGAAAAGAAATCAGAAAAGTCCATCGCTGTACTCAGTTTTAGTATTATTAGAAACAAATATCCGCGATATTGGATCCGTCATTTCGAATTTGTAACTTTTCGCGCCAAATTCGAAATCAGAGACACTAACAACCCTTTATATTAAGCCTCAGAAAAATATGAAATAATTTAAAAACTTTGGCCGCAATATTGGATTTGTTATTTCGATTTTTTATCTTTTGACATCAAATTCCAAATCAGCGACCTTGAAAACCCCTTTGTACCAAGTTTCATATACATGCGACAAAAACTCAATTTTTTGAAACTTTTATTGGATTTTGGCCTATAGTACGGCCACCAGAGCAGTGCTCCAGTTGGGAAGTCCTGGTTTTTTAAAGATACGCCTCAATGGATTCAGTATTCTGTCAGAGATTATTTTGAAGTGACTTTTAAATCTATGCAGTATAAGCGCCTGTGAGAATCGTAGGAAATGCGCTGTGTTATTAAAAACAACCCGGAAGAAAGTTGCATCGCTGAAAGGCTAACAAAGTTCAAGAAGCATAGAAACAGAACAAGCACAATTCTTACGTCCGGTAGAACTGTTATTAAATACCTGTAAATTATCATACTTTTCTATAAATTTCCAGGATAAGAAGTGGGTAGAGGACCTTTGCGAGGGTCTCGTCCTCAAATTCTCACCACCGCCTAATCAGTCTTGTGTTACCTGCACCGCATTCCAGCTGATACCATATTAGCCTCAAACCCTTTACGTTCTTCAAACGACACTATCAAGACTTATCAAGATCCACCTGGAATCACCCTGACGTCATACAGCAAAATTCCAATTTCAACCTGTTCTCGGGGAAACCAACGACATTCGTCATCGCTTGTGGGCCAACAGGTCCCAACAACATTGTAAGTGGTTACAATAAACCTCTCATTCAATGTACATTGTTTCGATAACTGACTTCACCCGTTCTCGACGATCCCTAATCCACCATATCCATTCATTTCTGCAGTTTCCTCACAGTGTAATTGATTTAGTATCATAAACATGAGGAAGAGTACAGTAAAAGTAAAAATTCTCATGTTTCTAGAAATAAGAACTGATTCCTGAAATATTTCTTGAATGTCTTATAGGCCACGGGCCGAGTTGAGAACCCCGTAATATCAACAATCATCTATACCAGCGATTTCCAAACTACTGCCGGCGGTCACGTCCCCGACCACGGTCGGGGGAGACCACCCCGGGCCGGACAGCCGCTGTAAGGGAATTGCCACCCTGGGCCCGGCAACTCGGCCGCCCCCCCCCCCCCCCGCTGTCATCAGACGGCTACTTTCGGGTACTACTATGACAACCCTTTCATTGTCATAAGAGTAAGGCCTGTACCAATTACTAAAATTACTGAGACAGGACTCAATTAAATTTTAATTGGCTGATACGACTTCTTGATATAATTTCAAGAAAATGAAAAAAAAGTTACTGAAAATCGGTTAATATTTCCAGTAATGAAGTAAATCTTTAAGTGCATGCAAAATTAGAAGAACTCTACTGGGATTGAAGATTTTAACCGATTATCATCAACTTTTTTTTCATTTTCTTAAAATTATATCAGGAAATTTATTCAGCTATTTAATGTTGAATTCATTAACATTTCAACAAAGTTTAATTTTGTTCAGCCGGCTCTAATCCTCACAATAAAAAAGTCGCACGAAGCGTGCAACCGCCGGCATGACCGGCAGTCAAGTATTCCCTTGGGTTCCAGTATTGTGAAAAAATTGTAGAGTGGCGGCCCTGCCCCTCCCTGAAAAGTGCGAAAAAAGTTTGGGAAACGCTGATCTATACGATCTTCCACTCGAATTTTCGAGACAAAATTAAAGTGAAAGGCCTGTGAGATTAGCTGGCAATTTTACGGTGTTTACAAACGACGAGTTTGCTCACCTCAGTGGGTCATGCCTTTGTCGTAGCTCTCTCCCTGTCCCTCTCATGGGCGCATGTAATAGCCGGGAAGTTTGTAAATACGCGCGTGTTTACGTTTGGGCGATGACCAAGCGAGCGCAATCTACCTGGGTTACCTTCCCCTTCCCGTGGGACCCTTACCCCTCACCCGGTACCGAGTGCGCGCCAGCCTCTGCCGTCGACCCATGTCAGCGAGGCTCCTTTGTACTCATGAGGAATAAAATACAAAACATAAAGATTTCTTAATTTTGCAATTAGCAATTTGAAAATATTATTATATTCGAAATCTACGTTTCTTGGCGATTCCAACGATATGTTACTTGGCTTCGTAAGTTGAACATTAGGAATGTTTATTAGGCCATATCCCGTTTTTTCGGATTGTAACGCTCGGATCGACTAGTTTTTAGACAGATCGGCTATTTTGATTTAAAAAATTAATAATTAATTAATATAATTATTTGTTATACCATAAAAGTTCAATATATAGATTATGCACTCAATGAAAAATATAGAAAAAGTTCTTGTACACAAGAAAATGAAGAAATGAGTTTCCACAAGTCTCTTGTACAAGCCGGGTGTCGAACTTCTGACGTGACTTCCTATTAAATTGTTGTAACTTTTTCCCGTCGCCTTAACACCTCGACCATCTAAATGTTAATTTTTTGTTCATTTTGGTCGGATATGAAATTCAATTCATGACATCCTAATATTAATTTCATTAAAACATTAACAATTTTTAAACATTAGAAGTACTTGATGTTTGAATGAATCACTGAAAAAGTAAAGTTTGCATGATTTTAAAAGTCCAATATATATAGTATGCACTCAATTAAAAATATAGAAAAAGTTTTTCTACAATTATTTGTTACAATTATATTACATAAATATTATATTACAATTATTTTCAACAATTATTGTTTACTATCTTAAATATGTAATAGTGTACAATTAATTATTACTTGCGCATTTGTGCAATTGGATTTGAAGAGATTTCAAAATAAGTCGCAGAATTTTTCTGTGACTTATTTCCCATGATTTCACAGGATTTTCAAGAATTTGAAGAGATTTCAAAAGATTCCAAATTATATTCACCGATTTTAAAGGATTTCATTATTATTATTATTATTAATTTGAAATCTCTTAAACTCCAATTGCGCAAATGCTCAAGTAATATTTAATTGTACACTATTACATATTTAAGATAGTAAACAATAATTGTTGTTGAAAATGTATTGCGATATCTCATCAAAAATTTGAATGGGGTTAGGATGGGAAGGGGAAGGATGAATATTATCAATTTTATTTTATTGCTTCCTTATTCACTAGCAGGTTTTGAACGAACAAGAAATTATTCCATCGTATGAAATTTTTGGTGGCCCTTAAAAGGGCCAATGTTTTTCAAGATTTCAGAAGAATAAAACATTCTAATTATGGATTTGTGTAATTTCATCTTGTGATATCTGTTATTTAAGCTCTAGCGAGATAATAGAAGCATACTGCATAGAAGCATAGAAGCATAAAAAGAATTGTTGTAGTCGGCATGGAACGATTCACACGCATTCGTTGATCTAGTCAAATCTGCGCTTTTCGCTGCCTAGATTCTTGGTGGAAATAAAGAAGAGTCGCTTATGTAAGTATTTATTAAATATTGGCTGAACGCTAGTAGCCTATCATCTAAGGGCATGATGGGCAATAAGTCATAAGCAAAACAGCGTTTGACTTCTGACGCGTCTAAAAAGATTAAACCGTCGCCAGAACGTAGCCATTTTACGATTTTAGAACTTTTGTCTCTATATTCTTTCGTGAGACCGAATTTTTGTACTTTTCTGTACCAAGCTTGAGAAAGGTGAAAACGACAACCGATGACTTCAACATTGGGCCAAAATCTTAACGCGGCGTTGTGAATCGCTTTTTCAAAATCAATAATTATTTTTATTGAATCTAAAGTGAAGCACTTTAGAGGGTCTTTTGCAAGGTTCTTCAGCAGCTTTACGTTTCACGCTTGCTGACAAAGAGGTAAATAACAATTTGCGATCTGATTCAGGAGAGTGATTATGCGTTAAATTGCTTTGGGCCATATTAATAGTTCGCGGAGGTCCAACCGAAATACGCAAATGAGCTTTACAATTCTTTTTACAGCATCTCCATCTCTATTCACTAGAAGTCAAAGTTCTATCAAAACGAAATTTACATTTCTCCACAATTAGAAGTGTCTTACCTAGCTGAGATGTCGCCTCGGTGACGCTGGGAACGTTGGTAGAAGCCATCTTCCAAGAAAGAATGGAAATATTCACGAACGTCTCAAATGACTGATCAGAAGTGAATGAGAAAATAGAAAAGCATCAGCTCATTTAAAGGAAATTTGGGCTACATCTCAAATTTCTATTATATTCATAATAATGAAGAGCTTCACTTTTCTGGTCTGAATTTATGAGTTATTTTTAAATTTTGAGTGAATAAATTAGAACGGTAATCGGTGGTCATTTGGAGTCATTAGCGACAATAGACCCCGCGCTCCGGGATGTAATTTGGAATCTTTTGAAATCTCTTAAAATTCTGGAAAATCCCGTGAAATCATGGAAACCCGTTTGAATTTCACATGATCTCATGATCAGGGTGTCTAGCGGACCGGGAAAACGGGAGAAACCGGGAAAACTCCAGGAATTTTATTGGATTGTGAAAAAAACGGGAAAACCCCGGGAATTTTGTTTAGGAGCGGGAATTTTTTGTAGTTGATCGAAAAATCGACTCTTTTCTACTTTATTTTCTTTTATTCCATTTGCACTTTATCTACAGTCGCAAGGTTCCTTCTTATGCTTATCCTAAGTACCGATTTATGTAATTTTTTACATTCTCATCCTAATGAGAAGGTATTGGCTTTATGTAAAATTTGTCTCAGTCGGTTTTTATCAAATCTCCACGTTTTAAGACCCACTAAGTCAGAAAAAAACTATTTTTCGAAGGTAAAATCTGTCTGTAAATCTGTCTGTAGTTTGTAATCTGTGTGTAGTCTGTTATTCCGGTGTATGTGATTTTTTTTTGTAGAAAAACTTTGTCTATATTTTTAATTGAGTGCATACTATATATATTGGACATTTAAAATCATGCAAACTTTATTTTTTCTCAATAATTCATTCATATCAAGCACTTCTAATGTTTAAAAATTGTTCATGTTTTGATGAAATAAATATTAGGATGTCATGAATTGAACTTCATATCCGACCAAAATGAACAAAATATTAACTTTTAGATAGCCGACGTGTTAAGGCGACGGGACAAAGTTACAACAATTTAATAGGAAGTCACGTCAGAAGTTCGACACCCGGCTTGTACAAGGACTTTTATGGTATGACAAATAATTATATTAATTAATTATTAATTTTTTAAATCAAAATAGCCGATCCAAATTGCCGAACCAAATTGCTAATTGCAAAATTGAAAAATCTTTATGTTTTGTATTTTATTCCTCATGAGTACAAAGGACCCCCCGCTGACATGGGTCGACGGCAGAGGCTGGCGCGCACTCGGTACGGAGAGAGGGGGTAATGTCCCACTGGAAGCGGAAGGTAACCCAGGTCACTTGCGCTCGTTTGGGCTATACCCTTACGTTTTTCCTCGTTCCACGCTCCGTTGGCTGGTTGAGTCATTGCCTAGTCACGTACGCCGCATCGGTCTCTCTCACTCCTATGCGCGCTGCCTCCTTTCTCTTCAATTACCCTCCATCTCTTTCCTTCCTCTAGACTTCTCGCTCCGACGTACTGACTCACGGCGTGAAGGGTCTCAACCGGCAGACACAATATTGAAATAAAAACTCGATAAATCCTAATTAAAGCCAGTTAAATAAATAAAGAAATGCCTCTTTTATTTATCATAAAATCAGGGAGAAGCAAGGACAAGAGAATTACTTATTTTCAACTTACGAAATTGTTGTTAAAAGCCCATCATAACTTGAAATAACTATGTGTATTCAATTAATATATAATTACGCATATTTTAGGAATGTATTCCTACCTGAATATCACAATTTATTTATGTTCAACGACCTTGATAGTACTGAAACGTGTGTAAAACGTGGGCAGCTACACAGGCCGATAAAATTTGGCAAAAATATTTTACCAGGAACCCGAATATACTTTCCCGAAGATTTTTGGCGTTCTGAATCCAAATCTGAGATCAGGATTTCTCTAGTAGCTCAGGTTTTCGAAGAATCCTAACCTACAATGATTTTGTTCCAAAAAGTATCGTGCGTGACTCCTGTCACCTGACGGCTTTCTTTTTGAAACAAGCGGAATGTTTTTGTAACGAGTCATAGGTGAGGGCGCCCTCGCCTAAGACTTGTCACAAAAACATTCCGCTCGTTTCAAAAAGTCCGTCAGTTCACACTAGTTACGCAACGTACTATTATGTTTTTTAGATTGAGTAACGCCAATCAATAAACAATTAAAAATGTATATATTTTGTCATTTTTTATTAAATAATTATTTATTATTCAACAAGACGCATGCCGACGGATGCCCGGGTGGCAACACAAGAGTTAAATTAAAACCCTTTAAATACCCCCCCCCCCCCCTCACTACTTAACATTATTATATAGAGTCGATATATTGGTATCTATAGATTTACATACGCATATATCGACCAAAGCATTTTTATAGATAAGTAATCCTATATCTACATTTAAACTCTTGTAAATATGTTAAATTTTAAGTCAAGCCGATTCTCTCTTAGGATTAAGTTAGAACGATTATTCGGGAGGTCTTTTCTCGAGTTTAAATAATTCGAACAATGTATAAATAATAACAATAAACAAAACCACCCGAACAATCGTTCTAACCCACTTAGCGAGTTCCTGTTTTCGCAGGATTAGAGTAGGCATAGTTGTATACTGACTCGGGTATCTGAATATAACAAAAAAATGTAAGTAATTTATTTTTGCACCTCTCACAATAACTTTATTATGGTTAAGATGAGATAAAATTATTTTTAATATATTAAATATAAGGGGGACAGTTAAATTTGTACTGCGGATGTCAAAGTCAGCGAAAAATAATAAAAATGATGATTTGTCATAGTAGAGTGCAAATGTTCAATAGTCAGATGTTGTTTGATGTAAATATGTGCAAAAACTGATTTTTAGTTATCGAAATATAAACCTCTGAAATTAATAATCTAAAATTGGTTTGATGAATGATGATTAATCTGCGCAGTAAGTCCTGCCGAACGTAGTGATACAAATCAGACATATGTGGTACATAATTGTGCACAGTGAAGACATTCATGAAAGTTTGGTGTAATACTTTTTGATTCTCATTCACTAGTTATGTGCAAATACCCAAAACAATGAACTGCAATTCTGAACGAAATTGGTTATCATTATTATCCGTGCCTCAAAATGATCAAGAATCTTTTTTGCAGATTTTGGAAATCTTAATAAATATTCTGTTGAAATTAAGTCTCTTCAAACAGAAAAGCAATCTCAGGCAGAGAAATAATGTGAAATCAACTTCCTATAAAAATATGTATTTTTCAAGTTAGAATTCGAAACATGTTTCAAAGGTCTTCAAGGGCCAAAGATTCTTACTTTTTTTCTAAATCACTGACATTTTTTCTTAGTTCAACAAATTATTATATACTCACGATTCTGCACGTTTTGCATTGGCGGCGCCGCTGGAGCGTGGTCACGTTGTGCTCGTGGTGTAGATACATCTGCAAAATATAACATATGGATTTTCTTTCGAGAACTTTTTTAACGAATCTGAGAAATTTGCTATTGGTCTAAATTGATGATAGCTCAACTATAATGCCAAAGTCAGTTCATTTCAACCAATGTACCAAATTTCGATGAAGTAAATACATTTTAAATATGGCATTAAATATGACGTGGTTGAAAAAATAGGATTTTTACTCATGCATACACAACGATATCTTGAAACAGACAATAAATTAATTTCTGAGTTAAAAAAAATGACGGAAAAGAATTTTTGTTTCTTGCAATTTGATATCGGAAAACAGAGAGGATCTAGATGGGCGATTGAAGGGTGTTCCCATAAGGACCTTTCCAAAAGTTCTAGATAGAGCTCGGCAAAAAAAGCCGGGCCCTTCGAAATTCCGAACGTAATTTATACATAGACGTATGCAAATTAAAGAACATCGACGGCTATATCGGATCCATCATTCAAATTTGTAACTTTTGACATCAAATTCAAAAACATTGACTCGAAAAACCCTTTTGTACCAAGTTTAATAAGGACTTCTATGAGGAATGTAGTACATTTACTGTATTTTTAGAAACAACCATGCAAAAATTTAATTCCGCAGTGGCTGGTGTTAGGACGCACTACACTCCTGCCGAAAAAAGGCAATTTGTCCAGCCCAGAGAATTACAGGCCAATAACTTGTTTGAACACACTGTATAAGATCTTTACAGTGTGTCCTAAACAGCAGGATTGTTCGACGAATTCAGCCTGTATCGCGAGAGATTTACGAACAACGTGGCTCAAAAAATAGTGTAGCAGGCTGTCGAGAAAACCTGCTCATTGACAGGTGCCTCTGTAAAGACGCTGCAGTCCATCAGCGCGTCCTGTCAATGGCCTGGATTGACTGCCGGAAAGCTTTCGATTCAACCTCTCATAGACTTATCATCTGTCTGCTGGAAAGCTTGAAGGTACATCCACACATAGCGAGATGCATAGAGAGATTGATACCTCTTTGGAAAACTAGATTTACTATTTCATCTAGAAATTATAGTCTGACAACGAACAACGTCGCCTTCCAGAGGGGCGTCTTTCAATGTGATACCATGAGCCCTGTGCTTTTTTGCATCACACTTTTGCCTCTATCTCTCGCAATGGGAGATTCTCCTGGATACCTCTGTGGCAACACTAATCAGCGCGAGCATAAGGTCACTCATGTATTTTATATGGATGACCTGAAGATCTATGCCTCTGGTAAAAGCAAACTTCAATCTGCTATAAATATCGTCAAAAACTACACAGGAGAGCTTGGGATGTATTTTGGTTTGGACAAGTGAGCCAAAATTCGTCTGAAGGAAGGAAAGATTACTGGCGTTCCCAAGGACCCTGAGCTTGAGAATATAAGTGTCATTAGACATCTTAATACTGGAGAGACCTGTACATACCTGGGCGTGCCTCAAAGCCGCAATCAAAACGTAACATCAGTGAATGAGTCTCTCCGAATCAGATACAAGCATCTTCTTCGACAGATTTGGTCTTCCAATCTGTCGGCGTTGAAGAAGGTATCTGCGTCTAACATGCTTGCCGTCTCGGTTCTACTCTATTCGTTCGGGGTGGTTCAATGGATGAAGAAAGAGCTTGAGGCCCTTGAGATCACCACACGTAAGATCATGCATATGCATAAAAGCTTGCATATCAATTCGTCAGTTCCGCGACTATCCATTTCACGCCGTCAAGGCGAAGAAGCGTTCCTTTACAAAGCATCGGAGCAAGCGACCGAGACTCTTGGCCTGAATTTTAACATGAGAAGTGAGGAAAGTACATTACTCCATCTAGATGCTTCACGTCTAAAAGCTGAAGTAAAGAAAGCAGAGGTTGCAAAATTTCACCAACAGCTACTCGACAAGCATATACACGGAAACTTTCACAGAAATGTAGAAAAACAGTCCTTGTCGAAGCAGCAAACTTTTGCTTTTCTCAAATCATCAGGACTCAATTCAGGTACAGAGGATTTATTTTCGCATGCCAGGACGGTGTCGTTTCCACCTTATCATACCGTGATCCCATTTTATGTCAAGAAGATTCCAGTGATAGGTGCAGAGCTTGTCATGCACACGTTGAGTACCTAGAACACATACTGTCGGGGTGTTCGAGCCGCGGTTTTAATGGGGGCTATTGATATTTTTTAAATGGCAGTTGCTCTCAGTGGGACCCTGCGGTGGTTGTTAAACTTTTTCGTTTTTTATTATATATATATAACCACCGCAGGGTCCCACTAAGAGCAACCGCAATCTAAAAAAATGTCAATAGCCCCCAGTAGAACCGCGGTAAATCACACCTATGGCCGCGTCTCACAACCGTGAGATGGGTGGTCATAGGGCACGACGAAATCACTACGACAAGCCACGACACCCCCTCCCCCCCTGGCTCCTAGACTATTGCGGACACGAAGCGACCCAAGGATATCCCGTATGCATCTCGCTAGTGCCTTGGCATATTGTTGGCACGCGGGTATGGCTTAAAGTTACGAACCAGGTTAGTTTCGCACCTCCGAGAGCACCAATCACAAGGACAATTACTCGCACCGAATACTTTGGGTACAGTCGCTGCAGCTCTCTCTTAAGGTCTTGATACCTCTCCTCCTTTTCTTTCTCCTTTGCAGTGATGTTGTATTCTGACGGAGCCGAGAATTCGATCACGAATATAGTTCGCTTCTCGAAGTCTTGCATTACAATGTCAGGTCTCGAGTGAGCAACGGAGACTGCTCCCCGAAAATCGTAGTTCCAGAAAATTTGTCACTTCTCGTTTCGGACAATTGACTCTATATCCCTTGGAGCGTTCGACAGGGCACTTTATTCTCGGAAACTCTAAACCTATTCTCTTCTCCTTTCGTCAGCGTCAGGTATTTAAACTCGTTAACCCTTTCGAATTTCATATTTCCGGCGATTAGATCCCCATCTTGATTACTTTGTTCGGATCTGATGACGGTCATATATTTTGTCTTCGATTCGCTAACTTCCAAGCCAATATCTTTGGCTTTTGTGATCAAGATTTCTGCATTTTTAGCTACCGTTTCTTTATCATCCCCTAGTAAGTCGAGATGATCCGCATATCCATGAATTTGTATTACCCAATTGAGGGTAGTATCGGTCGGATTCGCCTGCACTTGCCTACCCACGTATTCTAAAACTAAGTTAAAAAGGACGCACGAAAGTGCATCGCCCTGTTACAAGCCATCGCCGATCGAAAACTCTTCAGATAAACTACCGTTTACGCGTATTCTACCCCTACTTCCGCTTAAGCAAATTTCGATAAGTCTAACCAATTTGCTTGGCACACCCAAGAACTCTAGGATCCAGTACATTCGCGCGCGTATAATAGAGTCGTAAGCTTTTTT
>CAKNXH010060265.1:135343-185114 GCA_932178445.1 Andricus quercusramuli
AGCTTTGGCTGATTCAAATCGAAGGCTCAAACCGACGATGGATCAAAAGACAAGAAGACGCTTGCATCAACTGAACAAGAAAATTGGATGGGCAAGACAGAATGCGTCCCGTGTTCAATGTGTGATTGACTACATAACATCTGGTAGACCGTTCACGGAAAGGGTTCGAAAGTTCGCCCAAGAACTAAGGACCTTGAATCACACACTAAACAAGTCAAAGCTGCTGACAATCAAGCAGCATATTGTTGACAAAATAAGGCTGTTATCTGACGCAAGGAGGAGGATACAGAAGAGGGAGAGATGGATCAGAGAGAATCAACAGTTTCTCGCTGACCCATCGCGCCTCTTCAGTGATCCCCCTGTTTTTGTAAAAAATCCACCCAAGCCCAAGGAGGTAGAGACTTTTTGGAGAGAGGTGTACAAGATCCCGAAAACACTAGAGTTGAAGGAAGATACTGACAATATCATTCGCTTCAAGGAGTTTTGCGACAGCCTCATAAAATCTGAGGAGGAGTGCCCATCAGTCACTGCCGAAGAGGTGAAAAAAGCACTTAGAGGCACGAAGAACTTTTCCGGTGCTGGACCAGATTGTATCAAGAACTTTTGGTGGAAGAAGTTTACTTCTACACACCAACATTTGGCCCGCATATTCACCTCATATTTAAAGTCGGAGATGCCCATTCCGCAGTGGCTAGTGTTAGGACGCACTATACTCCTACCGAAAAAAGGCGACTTGTCCAAACCAGAGAATTACAGGCCAATAACTTGTTTGAACACACTGTATAAGATTTTTACAGCTATCCTAAACAACAGGATTGTTCGACGAATTGAGCCTGTATGGCGAGAGATGTACGAACAACGTGGCTCGAAAAAAGGTGTAGCAGGCTGTCGAGAGAACCTGCTGATTGACAGGTGTGTCTGTAAAGACGCTACAGTCCATCAGCGCGTCCTGTCAATGGCCTGGATTGACTACCGGAAAGCTTTTGATTCAACCTCTCATAGACTTATCATCTGTCTGTTGGAAAGCTTGAAGGTACATCCACACATAGTGAGATGCATAGAGAGATTGATGCCTCTTTGGAAAACTAGATTTACCATCTCATCTAGGAATTATCGTCTGACGACGAACAACGTCACCTTCCAGAGGGGCGTCTTTCAAGGGGATAGTATGAGCCCTTTGCTTTTTTGCATCACACTTTTGCCTCTATCTCTTGCACTAAGAAATTCTCCTGGATACCTCTGTGGCGACACTAATCAGCGTGAGCATAAGGTCACTCATGTATTCTATATGGATGACCTGAAGATCTATGCCGCTGGTAAAAGCAAACTTCAAACTGCTTTAAATATCGTCAAGAACTACACAGGAGAGATTGGGATGGACTTTGGTTTGGACAAGTGTGCCAAAATTCATTTGAAGAAAGGAAAGATTACTGGCGTTCCCAAGGACCCTGAGCTTGTGGATATAAGTGTTATTAGACATCTTAACACTGGAGAGACCTATACATACCTGGGCGTGCCTCAAAGCCGCATTCAGGACGTAACATCAGTGAAGGAGTCTCTCCGAAGCAGATACAAGCATCTTCTTCGACAGATTTGGTCTTCCAATCTGTCGGCGTTGAACAAGGTATCTGCGACTAACATGCTTGCCGTCCCGGTTCTACTCTACTCGTTTGGGGTGGTTCAATGGACGAAGAACGAGCTTAAGGCCCTTGATGTCACCACGCGTAAGATCATGCATATGCATAAAAGCTTGCATATCAATTCGTCAGTTCCGCGATTATACATTTCACGCCAGCAAGGCGGACGCGGACTTCTGAATCTCCAGTGTCTTCATAACCGAATTGTTTTGAGTACAGCTTACATCGTTGCGAATGGCAGAGATCCTCTCCTAAAGATGGTCAGAAACCACGAGATGATTGGCGAAGGGGCGTTCCTTTACAAAGCCGCGGAGCAAGCTGCTGAGACCCTTGGCCTGAATTTTAACCTCAGAAGTGAGGAAAGTGCTTTACTCCATCTAGATGCTTCACGTCTAAAAGCCGAAGTAAAGAAAGCAGAGGTTGGAAAATTTCACCAAGAGCTACTCGACAAGCAAATGCACGGAAACTTTCACAGAAATGTAGAAAAACAGTCCTTGTCGAAGGAGCAAACTTTTGCTTTCCTCAAATCATCACGGCTCAATTCAGGTACAGAGGGCTTTATTTTCGCATGCCAGGACGGTGTAATCTCCACCTTAGCATACCGCGCCCGCATTTTATGTCAAGAAGTTCCCAGTGATAGGTGCAGAGCGTGTCATGCACACGCTGAGTACCTAGAACATATACTATCGGGGTGTCCGACCCACGCAGGAACAACGTATATCTATAGACATAATGCGGCCCTAAGAGTACTTTATTACCACCTTTGTCGCTCTTACGGTGTTGGTCGCGACCCTGCCCTGCCGAACGCTCCACGGGATATAGAGTCAATTGTCCGAAACGAGAAGTGCCAGATTTTCTGGAACTACGATTTTCGGGCAGCAGTCTCCGTTGCGCACTCGAGGCCTGACATTGTTCTCCAAGACTTCGAGAAACGAACTATATTCGTGATCGAATTCTCGGCTCCATCCGAACACAACATCACTGCAAAGGAGAAAGAAAAAGAGGAGAGATATCAAGACCTTAAAAGAGAGCTGCGTCGACTGTGCCCAAAATATTCGGTACGAGTAATTGTTCTTGTGATAGGTGCTCTCGGAGGTGTGAAATTATCGCAGGTTCGTAACCTTAAAGCCATACCCGCGTGCCAAAAATATGCCAAGGCTCTTGCGAGATGGATGCAGAAAGCTGTCATCCTTGGGTCGCTTCGTGTCCTCAAGACACACGAGGGTTTCGCCGGCCTGTCGTTGTGATTTCGTCGTGCCCTGTGACCACCCATCTCACGGATGTGAGACGTGGCCATAGGTGTATTTTACCGCGGTTCTACTGGGGGCCATTGACATTTTTTCCAGATGGCAGTTGCTCTTAGTGGTACCCTGCGGTGGTTGTTTAACTTTTTTTTAATTATATATATATATATATATATATATATACATGGATTTTGTTCTAAATCCCTAAAATTTTTTTAGTTAAAAACATTACAATATACTAACGTTGATGGCTTGAAGTTGACGCACGATGACTTGAACTTGAACAGTGTTCGTCAGCATTACGCGGCGGCCAGCTTGGTATTGAAAGTCCACCTGAAGAATCATCATCAGTTCCATCTGTAAGATATAATACACGGAGTTTGTAACGTGTTGGCTAGTCACATGTTATGGATCCTTCCCCAGCTGTTAAGAATTATTATACAATATTAAACATTTGACTGCGATTATCCCATAGCTTGCACGAGCTCAACTTTAGAGATATGATCATATTATAAATTAAGTTATGATGAATGAAAGCGAATTTATTCTTTTGTTTATTGGAATGAGAGCTAATTTATTTTTGTGAATTTTGGAGAATAATAGTACTCTGATAGCCATTTGATTAGGAAAGTTAAATGAAACTATGTAGAGGATTATTACTTAGTAGGTTAGATAAGATACCTGGAGTTGTAAGGTAAAGGGGAATCTGACGTCCTACAGCAATCCATGGAATCGCCGAGTTCATTCAAGAAGGAAATCCGACAGGGAAAAACACTGCTACCAACTCCAATCACCGACACCACGCACTATGCCTCCCGCACCACCTCACTGGGTCAAGCTGACCACACTCATCCACGGTCGTCTCACACAACACACTATTACGGGGCCCACTCGGATATAATTACTGAAATTCCAAAATAATCTCAACTAGAAGGATCATTGTTAAGATATCAGGCCATGCCGGACCTGATACCTGTCAAAACACAAGGGAGCATCCATCTTGTGACAGCCGGTATTCCGCATACCGGAACGGTCCGAATTCCATCGACTTGAGTCCCGGAAATCGATTTTGTGAGGGCAGCACCGACTGGACCAGTGCTCTCAAATTACGGTAGAGAGCCTGGACTGACAAAAACGTTGAGGAGACAGGAAGAAGGAGCCCCCGATATAGTGCCGTTAGCCGTTGAGGATTGGGAATGTAGAATTAAGCGATTGCGAGCACTTAGAGACTTAGTAGCACATCACTTGGATATAGCGTCCGATCGTCAGGCGAAATATTTATAATCGCAGTAGACGAGACACCCGCTACCTAGTAGGTGACATGGTGTGGCGTAGGACTCAAACGTTGTCCTCAGCTATAGGTTATGTCGCGAAAAAACTATCCCCGAAATATGCCGGTCCCTTCGAAGTTGTGAAAGTAGTATCTCCAGTAATTTATGAAATTCAAGATGAGTCCGAGATAATCTAAACAGCCCATATAAAAGACATAAAACACTAGTGGTCGATCGATCCGAACTAAGTTAAAGAAGGTCCTTTTTCGCAGAGTGAAGATGAAGAAGAGAGTACAAAAATACCGCCCGGAGACGGTACAGGAGCTACGAAGGCGTCGGGGACACTTCCGGAGATCCCGCTCCAACAACCAAGCCCCCTGGTTCGCGATCGGTGTGAGCCCATCGACCGGACGGAAGGTTCTCTTCATTTCTGGCGGTGCCTCAGGATCGCCGATACCGGCCAGTGACGGTGCCGGAGCTAGAAGAGAAGACCAGCCAGCCAGGAAACGGGGAAGACCCCAGAAGACAAGAACCGGTAATCCGACCAGAACCGTAAGTGCTGCCGGTGGGTTCAGCCGGAACCGGAGATCGAACAGGAACCGGAATTTCACCCGGAGCCGGTAGTCTGACCAGTGCCGGAGGACCAGTCGGGAGGGAAAGGGTTAGCGGGATTTCAGCGGGAGTCGGGGATAGCTCGACAGAGGGGCAGCCTCATGTTCGAAAGAGGAGAAAACCTCGGGGTTGTACCCTCGACATCCCGATCGCACAACTCATCCGTCGCCGTGGTCCGGGTAGACCCCGTTAGCTCCCCAGGAGCAATACCGAAGGTTCCGTCTCACCCAAAGCCGAGAGGACGGGGAAATAGGAGGAGGGGCCTTGCCGAAGTAGTGGAAATTGGAGGACGACGACGGCACAGAGGGGCATGATCAGGGACGCCGAGTCATAGAAGACAGGTCTTCATACCACCGAGCGCGTCCTCGGGTTGCGGATAGAGGGTCCCTGTACCAAGGGGTTTTGCAGAATATGGTTACAATAATTAATAAGCAGTCGCGGAGAATTGTCCAGGGATTGTCCCGAAGGAATAACTCCTACGCGAAGGCGTATCAACCGTGCCGAAAGATGAATGACATCTAGGTGAGGTGCCTCAAACGGCGATTCTAGGAAACCGGGCGTTCGGGGTGCTGAAAATGATAAATATGCAAGCAGGCCGATGAACCGGCAAAACGCCCACATTGAGTGAACGGATTAACTCAAGGATGACTTGCTAGGCCGCTACGATGCCAGCATTATCCCAGTTCACCGAGGCTTTATGGCGCGTGTGCACCCTCAGTGGTTACAAAAACATGCAGGAATGCCCACCTCTGTAAAAATGGACATGTACGCGGAGCGCTTCCCTAACCGTTGCTTGATCAAGCTGCAGACGACAATTTTTTGCTTTTTCGAAGGAATCATAATATACTGACGTGAACGTCTAAGTCCTTGACCTCGACCACGTATATTTTGACGGGGCGTCTGCAGTCCAGCTTCAAGAGGATCAAATGCACGCCCCTGCTGGTTTCGAGTTCGAACTCTAGGTGGCCGCCGCTCCTCATCAGCTCCATCTGTAAGATATAATATAGGGATTTTTCTTAAAGAATTTTTCTAACGAACCCTAAACATTTACTATTGGTCCAACATAAATATAGCCTAAATTTAATACCAAAGTCAGTTTTTATTCACAAAACCAAGAGTCAAAATTTCGATGAAGTAAATATATTTTAAGATTCTAGACACCCTGAATTATGTATATTTAGAGTATTATTATATTTTTACTCTTTATTGCTTATTGAAGAATCTGCAAACATAAAACATGGAACGTTATTTGGAAGTTAGATTTTATGAAAAGTGAATGTATTAACTGATAATTGTTGAAAATTTAAGATTTTTTCTTATACGCCGACATTATTCAATACATATTATATTTTTTTAACGCATTATTCATAAAAAAAATATTTCCATGTCAAAAAGAACAGTGCAAAGTTTTGGCCCTTAGGATATATAGCGGAAAATAAATAAAATCATTTTCCCGAAAGACATGGTAAGATTTGAAAATTTTTTATTAAAATATAAAACACTCATACGTAAACATCGAGATAACATTTTATGAAAATTATTTAGAACACACCATTAATTTCTGAATTTTGAAAAAATGTATCCGTTTCTTATTTCTTTTAATTGAACTTTTTGCGAACGCGGTTGACCTTCTTCATTATTTTCAAGAAGCATACTTCGAATGCTTGATAAAATGTGAGGAAAAAAAACCTGACGTAGACTTTTATCTATAATTTTTCCATTCCTCGCAACATTTTCCATTTTGTCCTTTTTTCAAAGACACATTATTTCAACCACATGTTTCAATTAATGTAGAGAAAATATAGAAAAAATTAAAGATTTCCATCGTTCTACTCAGTTTTGGCATTTTTTTTTTAACAAATAGCTGTCATATTGCAACCGCCGTTTTAAACTTGTGACTAAGTTTCAGAAAAATATTTTGGAATTTAACAACTTTGGCCGCCACATTAGATTCACCATTTTGAATTTGTATATTTTGATGTTAAGTTTGAAATAGGCGACCACAAAACCCTCCTCATTTTTTTGAAAACTTTTATTGAGTGGAATTAAAATCTACGTGGAAAGAACGCTTACTAGAAATTTTAGTTAGTATGGACTGCCAATAAACTTCATGACTTCATGAAAATATAGGAAGACAAAAATTTGGAGGGGCTTGTGCCAGGAATCCAAGAACATTCCGGAAATAGCCAAAGTTTATGTGCAAATGCATTATGTGGCTATTTTCTAAGACTTAAACTTCATTACATTCTCATCATAATGAGAAGGTATTAGCTTTATGTGGAAACTGTCTACGATGGCGTCTTCCTGGCGTCGTTCTTGTTATGAGGTTCATTACGCAAAACTAATCTTAGGTGGCAGCACTGGCAGCACCGAGCCGAGTACTCGACCCTCTGTCAATGAGATATGAATTTTAAGAAAAGAAATTTTGTTTAATAAGTATGAAGTGCCATTTGTACCTTGTAAACATAAGAAATATATTTTTCAAACTTTTTCATCAATATTTATCATATAGCATTCGTAAAAGGTTGATATATCCTTTTCTGACTGTCACTTGCTACTGGAGGTGTTGACGGCCAGCACCGCCATCCATGAGTCGGTTTTGTGAGAAAACTAAAAGAGCCCAAAAATCGGCATCGCTGCCCAGAAAAGCCTAAAAATTGCTTAAAATTATGGCATAAAGAAAATATTCAAATTCCGTTGTAGAAGTGCAAGCGAAACGCACTTGCCGAGTGCGTTGTGCGAGGAAAATATATTATTGAGCGCTAAGCGCGAGACCTAACAGAAGCACGCAGATTTATATAAGTATAATAACCTGAAAATACGTTGTTGTTTAAACTAACTAGAAATATTCTTTTAAAAGTCGTTTAGTTAATTCTTCACGAAAGGAGTCTCTCTCGAATCCATCTGTATTGACAGAAAATTCAGATAAACGTAATTTTTGTATATGAAAACTTTTCTATGCACTACGAATATAATTTTCGATGTTAAAAATTTGTATTTTCTTCAACATTGGGTGTAAAATAATGAAAAATTATACTTCAGATGATTTTTCAAAGTTCCATTAAAAAAAGTCATAGTCCAAATTTCACAAAGATTTGGAAACTACCCATATATTAATTAAAAGAAGTATAAAACGAAAAGGGGATTATTATCTTTACTTTCCACGTTTGGAAATCATATGGAAATAATTTGAAGAAGGAAGAATCTTGCTGATAATTTTTTTCCTTAATTAAATTAAGTGGAAGGTTACAGCGATCGGAAACATGACAAATCAGATATTCGGCCAAAGAATGTGATTGTGGAAAATTGTCATCTCTATTGAAACAATGAGAAGGCATTATTGAAAAATTTGTACATATGCTACATTATCTCCACCAGCAAGTTGTATTTCTTCATCATAATGAGAAGGTATTGGTTTTATGTAACATTTGACTTGGTTGGTTTTCATAAAATCTCCACGTTTTGAGACCCCCTGAGCTAGAAAAAACGATTTTTACCAAGGTGTCTGTCTGTAGTCTGTAGTCTGTTTGTAGGCACGATAACTTTCGAAAAGGTGATCAGATTGAATTAGTTCTGTAATAATAGAAACGCACCAAAAACAAGCGGAGACAACACACCCATGCTTACTCGGATACTGCTTCATTGTAATATTTCCCCGAGCTATTGCGCATGTGTCCTCTTCATGAATTTTCATAAATTTCTATGAATTTGAGAAATTATTGGAAATTAAAAAAATGTATGAGAATTTGAGAAATTTATGAAAGTTTGAAAAATTTATGAAAATTTAAGAAATGTATGAAAATTTGAGAAAATTATAAAAATTTAAGAAAATATATGAAGCTTGTGGAAATTTATGGTAACTTACTGAAGTTCATAGAAACGTATGGTAATTTAACGGTAACTTTTAATAACGCTTTTTATGGACGTATATGCAGTAGCGCAATACGTGTAATGCACAATAGCTTAATATAATACTGAAAAGAAACTGTAAGATGCACAGACGGAAGGAAAGATATTGTAAAGGAAAATTATTGGTTCATATGTTGGCATATGCGTGTGGCTATAACGTAAAATTGCCGAGCATATGTTGGCAAAAATTTCGGTTCAAACCTTGCTAATTTTGATTATTTATACAAAATTTCAAAATTATGGGTAAACGTGAATATTAGCGTTTGTAACATATGTTGCGAAAAATTTAGTTCAAGCTGTAATAATTTAAAAAAGATCTTTATTACATAGCATACGAAGTGAAATTTTTATCAAAATAGTTACTCCAAATTCATTTCCTGCCGTCTACGTATCCAAAAATTTGGCCTCGTACAGTTTCAAAACTGTAGAATAAAATGTTTTGCCGCACCCTGAAAAACATTTTTGGCGAAATACGTACAATGATGATGAACATATGTTCCAACTATTTCAAGGCAAAATGTGAATTTTTGGATATAGTGGATATCTGGATGAAAGAGATTTTAAGGTGTGATTGCTTTAGTATTATATTATATTCTACTCACGAACAGTATTGCGGAGAAATATTAGCGCGTAGAAGAATAAGATACCCGTAACAGTTTTCATCTTTCTGGAAGCAAAAACTGCTTTCTGGAGACTTTGTTGAACTTCAACGGCAAAGACCTCAAACTATCTGTTCTTATATAGATACTAGGCTTGACGTCATATTGACAAACATGATCTCTACATTTAGGCGGTGAAGTGGCGTTTTTTCTTTATATAGACAAATTATTTGCTATCCTTGAAAATGTTAGATGCTAGGGAAGTATGCTCAATCTACGCGTGTCAACTAATTGGAAAGAAGCGACACATTGCCAACGAATTTACACAAGCGCAAAAACTTTTGTTAATATTCTTAAAAATTGTTACTTGCGGATTCCTGTGGACACTTGCTGATTATTTCAAATTTAGTGTAAAAATTACGTGGTATTACGTAAGAAAGTAGTACAAAGATCTGGGCTTCTTCAAGACCTTATTTCGTGACTTTCTGAAGCATCTTCTGCTTCATCGGCTTCAATATTTCCATCTTCACTTCCGGAAGAATCGTCATTTTCAGCATATGAAACAAGTTCCCTTGTTCTTTTTTAACAAACTGTTAATGAGGATAAGGTGATGAAATGAAGTCTTCTTCGTATATGAAACTGTTATCCGAAACGGGTCACGCATTCGTAAAATTTGTGGTGTCTTCATAATCCGTCAATTAAGGATAATTCTCCATATGATCATTTTCTTCAATTTGTGGATGTTATACAGCCAAAGTTACTGTAACTTCTGTTAGCATGTACATGTTATTTAATCCCTGCTGACTAGGTATATTTTGTCTTATAACTTCTCATTGGGGACTGAACGCTTGAAAACCCCATTGAACACGCGGTTCCATTTCCTGAACGTATGCCTGCAGCATTTCTGCTGTGCGAATCAAACATCCAAATCATCTAGTCTATTTTGAAAGGAACAATAGACAACTCATTGCTTGTCAGATTTAGAGAAATGTCACGTGCTAATATATCATTCAATCCATTACGTACATTTGGAAGAAGGTATTCCGCATAATCATTGTCTAAATGACCAGAACAACCTTCTCCTACATTTATAAAACATTCGGTTTATAATACTTCAACCTTCCTCTTCATTTCGACGGGCGTGAGATATTTGCTGTTCGCTATTTCACCTTTTAATATGGGAAGACGTGATTCTAAACTATCCCTGTACAATTTATCATCTTTAATTACAACAGAGTCTACGCTGCGTACTGAGTTCCTACACCGATATAAGCAAATCGTTTCGTGGAATGCGAATTTGTCCCTCTTGTTAAAATTACGTTACTCCTTATAAAACTAGGAGTAGCTTGTCTTTCAGCTTTGGAAACTTTGCCTTTTCCTTTTGAGCAGGATCATCACGCCTTAAATAATTTACCGAGTTTTGAATATCTACTTTATTCAATGTTTTATCTGCCTTAGCTACCTGAAATATATATTCATTCACAAATGAGTGTTCTGAACTAAATAATGCATTTATTTGTTCATATTTTTCGCCATAAACGGCCAAACCTTAGGCCGGAGAATCGATCAAAAAATCGCAGGAAAAAATCTTAGATTTGTTCTGGAACCTGTAGAAATTATACTTTCTTCTTAAAGCTATAAAATTTAGTTTTACTGTGTGCGTGGCTTTACGGGAGTGTTAGAATGACAATCCATAGCCGGAGGATTACACAAAAAAAATCAGAGGCGCAATAACTTCGGTTTCTCCAAAACATTGTCCTTTTTTGCAAATGATAAGGGGAAATATTCACTGAAATATTCCAGTTCATAGAATTTAGATCTACTGCGTGGATGGGTTCTGGAAGAGGGGGAGGGGGTGTCAGAATGTCAATCAATAGCCTGAAAACCATGTCATGAAATCTGAGGAACAATAACTTCGATTTTTCCAAAAAATTGTCATTTTTCCGAAGGATGTAAAGGATGTAAATATTCACCGAATCTTCTGAGCTTTGCAGAATTCAGTTCTACTTTATGGGTGGGTTACATAGTTAACTGGTAATCTTGAAATCGACGTTATGTGCCAAAGCTGCTAGAAGCAAATAATCCTTATTTATCATGAAAGTTCATTTTCTAAGAGTTTTTTAGGTCCCTGATGACGAACCCGGTGTCAGAATTGAGACATACAAAATGGCGGATTCAATATATTGGAATAAAATGCGAAAATCACGTGACTTTAATGAATGGCAGTATTGAAGAGAGTTTAAAGTCGCTGATGACTTTCCTACTATATTATCAGCTATTTGAATTCTTCAATGTTGACCTAATTAGGTAGACTAACTAATTTAGGTTATCAAAAGGACTGTCTGTAGGTAGTTGAATTTACCAATGGAGTTAGTCATGATAATCATTTTCTTTTTGTTACAGAGTCTAATTTAATTTAATTTTCTAGCAACAAAATAAAGTACAATCAATTTCAACCAAACAAATTAATTTACTACCGAAAATATTATATGTCTCTAAAAGAAATCGACAAAGAAATAAATTACATTTTTAATTAATAAACTTAATTTTCAATTTAGAAAAAAGTTTCAACAAAATACAGAAATTTTCAAACAAATAGTTGAAGTTTCAACTGAATAGGGATATTGAGCCAAACCTGGACTAATTAAATTTTCAGCATACATTTTTTTTATCCTAAAAAATATTCAGGGTGTCTACACAAATCCTGGGAAAGAATTCGCTGACCATTGCAGGCTTTTTCCAGATACCATCTTTCACAATACGCAGACATTTAAGTATTTCGCATTTTTCAAAACGACAAATTATATTACAAGATATTTTCTAATATATTAGCACCATCGATTAATTGAATAATAACATAATAATTTTCAAAACATAATCAAATATTGCTTGAATTTTTTCCTAAAGTTGTCTGTTATACTTAAAATAGGTCAAATTAATGTGGTACTATATTAAACTCAATTTAAACGATTTAAAATAAAATTAGTTAAATTTTTATCCAAAGAAATTAACTTTTAACTAAAATGATGCATCTTCAATCAGAAAAATTAAATCGTGACCAAATAATTGAATTCTCCATTCGGAAGATGAATTTTCTATCAAAAAAAAATAAAAATTTTCAACAGAGAAAGACGAATTTTCCATTAACAGAGATACATTGTAGAGAAAAAATAGAATAGTTTGTTTAAATTTTAAATTGCAAAATTAAACAAAGCACGTGTTGAATTTGGACAAAATCAGTGAGAGAGTTGAATATTATAGTGAATTTTGTTTTATTCTAAATCATTTATTACAATAAATTAAAATAAACTGGTTAAAAATGCTGGATCTGTGTTTATTCAATATGAAAAGTTACCTGCGAACCTGGTTTCCTTATATACAATTCTTTTTCGAACTGAACGAATGCATCATTCTTTTTTCATGCAAGTTTACCCAATTTTTCATGCTTGCATGCAATTTCGAAAAATTTTAAACCCATAAATGGAAAAAATTAAATTAGAGTCCCTTTATAGCAGTTCCCTCTGTAACAGACAAGGCGGTCCAATGGGACAAGAGGGAGCCGTTCGTAAGACCAGCGGAGTTGCGATGTTTACGGTTCGGCGCTATAGGAAGCCACAAGCAAGAAGGAGAAGAAGAACGGTTCGGAGAGTCCCTCTATAGCATCTTTGTTGATTAAGGGTACCCCCGAGATAGCTGCTATATAGGGACTCTAGTGTAATTCTGTTAGATACAAAATTCCGAAAGCAGAAAATTTGCTGTAATTCCGATTTTTATTCCTAGGGCTTGTAGATTTTTTTCCTCGTATATTTCTATGTTCAAAAAACTCACACATACGCAGCAAAATGTTTAAACTACAAGTTATAAAGATAAGTTCATTAAATACCAAACTCAAAATTTTTTAAATTCGCTGTATTGCCAATTTCGGTTCCTGTGTCTTGTGGATTTCTTTTCTATTGTAATTTCATGTTTGAAAACCCCGTACAAGCTCAGAAAAATGTTTAAACTGCAAATCAGGAAGAGAACTACACAAAATACCAAAATCAAAATATTAAAAATTTGCTGTATTGCCAATCTCGATTCCTGGTCTTGGGGACTTTTTTCTAATGCATTTTTGTTACCAAAAAGTTTTCATGTACCTCAAATAATTCTCCTTATATTTGAAGACGTGTTAAAACTATTTCCTAAAACAATTGTAAATTAAATAGGAATTATCTCTTAGAAAATGATGGATTGAAATCCGAATAAAATTGAGAAGACTTTTTTGACCTCAATGTATGTAAAAAAAATTGGAACTCATTAAAATCTAAAAACTCTACAAACAAGAAATTTTTGAACTTTTTCTTCGAGGGTGGGTAACCTAGCTGCATGTCGATCGATTTCAAATTAATTATACTTTTTTAGGCCCCCAATACGCTTCTTTTTTGCGTTGTAGCGATTTCGAATTCCAAAAGTATTTATCATTGACCGACCCTAATATGCGTTTCCATTTGATATCCACGAGCAATGTCGTAGAATACAGCATAATATGCCCGTACGTATCTTTCCTCGATTAATTCAGAGCTTTGTGCAACGTTTTGTAATCTGTTATGTATTTTCACGGCTTCAGTGGCTTGTAGCATGTCTATTTGCTGGTTTGCTCTTGTATATGCAATATGATGTGCATGTGCGTCTACATCTGGATTGTCCGTTGTCAGCCAGTGTGTACGAGCAATTTGTTGCTGCACCCTAACAAGCATCAAAATATTGTTAAAGCCCAATTTTTCAAATTCATTTGGATCCAGAGTTACCCAATGGTTATAAGTTCTGTCAAATACCCAACATTTTGGATGATGTAGCCCTTGAAATAATCGCCATAGCGGTCTAATATACTCTTCGACTGTGTTCCTGCCATATTCCCTCCATGCAAAGATGACATGGCCCCTGGCTAAGAAAGGGGTGTTATCATTGTTTGGAGGATGCAGAATGTAATTATCTACTTGTGTGAATGCAGTAGTTCTTGTAGTTGCGCGATTTCTAAACATTCCGACAGGAGGCAGGACACCGTATCTCCCGTATGTGTCAGGAAATAATTCCGCCAAAGTCGTCGGTATTGGCTCTGCGGAAATTAGCGATTCTGTAAGAAGAAAGACAAATAGGTGAATTTTGATATTTATTATAAATATGATATTTACTAGAGCATTTACTGTGTCAAAATTGATGCTCCTGTGTTTCCGTTCACTTTTCGCGTACTTTAGTATCTTGATTTTTTTTCTAATACAGGCACATATGTTGCACATATAACAAATTATAAGAATTTAAAAAAAATCAATGTTGTCATTTATTATATCAACAATTAAGACTTTCTTTATGATTGAACTACTGGATAAAAGCCGTCAGAATAGCATCATTTTCTACTATGCACTAATAAATACTATACTGAAGTCTTCAATTGCAAATACTTAAAATTAAAGGAATGCAGATTGCAAATCGTTATAATGAAAGCATATCTTATTTTGAATCATTAAAATTGTGAAATTTCAAATTGCGAATCTTCAAAATTGAGTATTTTTTCTTGACAATTTACATAAAATGAAATATCTTGCAAGTTTCATGTATTAAAATAAAAATTTCTGTAAAATTAATTATTTGCTTGGGAGATATCGTGAACGCAATAGATTTAAGAATAAAAACTCTACTTTTAAATATAAAAATTGTCCAAATTCAGGAATTTTTATTTACAAATGTTTAAAACTCAAATGTTTTTAATTGTATCTCTCTAAAATTGTACAAATTAAAATTACAATTTTCCCACGTTAATAAGTTTTGAAATTTTTAATCTGTACATACCAAAATTATACAATGTTTACGGTTTACATTTAAAAGTTATGTAAATATAATTGAGATACTCAATTTTTCAAATTTCTTCTATAGTTCAAAATTCCGTGACATTGATGACTTACATTTGAAATTTCTTTGATTGGGAAGAGTCTCCATTGAAAGCTTGAGTTTTGATTATCAAATTCATCGAAGTTAAGGAATTTATACATCTTTAAAGTTTAAGATTTTTCTATTATAAACCTGCAAAAGTGTAGATATTTAACCTTTACATGTAGGTCATTGATAATGATTTTAAGATAAATTAAAATTTGAAGATAAAAAAAAATATTTCGAAGCTTCTTAGGAATTTCAAAACGTTTGTAGAAATTACAAAACATTCCTTACGATTTCTGAAAACATATTTAAGTTTTTTTAATTGAAAAAAGATTTTTTTTTTTAAATTTCAAGATCTATAAAAATGCCGAAAAAGTTTGAAAGCAATTTTTTTTCTTTTGGAAAGATTTTTTAAAAATCGAAAACATCGACTCGGGATGCCAGTGGTTTGGTTGACAATTCAACTATTCGGGCTGCTTTTGGGATACATAAAGATTTTAAAAAGTTAAATTTCAAATCCGACAGATTTTTGAGAATTTTCGGCTCATCCTGAGCTCTCGAATGCACAAAAAAATTTTAAAAGTTCGACAATCAGACACACTATTGACACTGTATAATTCTTGAATAGATGCATCGAAAATCCTTTTGAAAAAAAATCGATTTTCAATGGTTTAATTTTAGTAATGTAAGAAATTGACAATCATCAACGCCCCCCTAAACGAATGGGTTCAAACTAAATTAAGAACATTCGTTTATCGTAAGTTGTGGTATATTTTCGGTTTTTTTTTTCAAAAAAAAACAAATAATAAAAAATAAAAAGTGTATAACAAAAAAAAATAAAAGATTCATATAATAACATAATATAATTAGTATGTATATAATAATGAAGTAGATCGGATAGAGAAACCGAAAACTTAAAGCTGTAATGAATAAAACACATTTTCTTTTCACTATGGAAAATAAAATTCAAACAAAAAAAAAAAAAAGAAAACACATCGAGATAAATGATTGTTTTTTGTTGTGCTATTTTTTTTATAAAGAAAATGAGAGTTTATGTGGAAAATTTTTAGATTTTCCATTCGTTGAGGACGAAATCTGGCGGTAGATACTGGTGATATTCCTGATTGTTGTTTATCATACCCAAATGAAGTACCCCTCCATATGAGCCTCCTGATTCTGAATCTCTCGTCCTTAAGCAATGTTTCATTTCTTGTATGATGGTAAATTCCCGATTGTCATCGATGGACAATTTGTGTATTGATTGAGTCAATTTATTTATGTTTAAATATAAGTTTTTAATAGTTTTTTGTTGAATTCCGAAAATAAGTTTGAAAACTGAGGATTCCACATGCTCGATTTCCAATTCTTTTGGAATTGAAGTCCTTGACTTTCCTTTTTGTTTGCTTTGTACTTACGGATTATTTGAATGTCGGGATTGTCATTTTTCATTTTCCCAAATACAGTGATTAGCTTAGGTGGTTCTTTGAGAAGATCAGATTCAAACAAAAAAATTCCTTAAATATTTTTCCCAGTGGCACCGAGTCGCCCAGGTCTACTTTTTCAATAAACTTAATCGTTGGTTTTGTAGTAGTTACGTGGTTTCCTGATAATGTGATCCATGGTGTGTTTAATGGGTACATCAATTCTTCAGCCTTTTGGTAGCTCTATTCCTCTTGGACCTTAATTTCTTTTTGGATATCGAGCAATTTTTTGAATTGTGAGAAGTGTTATTCTCATTCTTCTTTTTTTTCTTTGGCATCACAATTCCTTTTTTCAGGGGTCAGTTGCACTTACTACACTGAGCGAAGAATTCCCCAGTGGTTCGGGTTTACACCCCAGTAGTTGGGGTGGTTTCTCTTTTTTTCTGTTTCGCACGAAGGATTGGTGCGCTTGCATCAACGAGTCGTGCAAGCACCCCAACCATTGGGGTGCTCACCCGAAGCAGCAGCGGCCGAACTGGTGGGGTGCGCGCCCCAATGGTTGGGGAGCTTGCACCTATGATTCGGGAGATTCGAGTCGTCCACCGCGCTGGATGTTGCGCGTTCGACGTTTGCGCATGTTCGGTAATGGCCGCAGCTGATAAACATATCAGGCTTTTCCCGAATATCACTGTTTCTAGTTTCTGCCAATTGTATTATTCATGTGCGAGATGTCAGTGGAATACAGTGTGAACTAGTTATCTGGTTTTTCTTTGGATAATCATTAACGAAGGTTCATTAACGAAGAATTATTCCTGCATATATACAGAAATAATTCTGGAGAAAAAAAAAGGTTTTATATTTCTCTTACTTTCGTTAATGATTATCCAAAGAAAAACCAGATAGCTAGTTTACACTGTATTCCACTGACATCTCGCACATGAATAATAAAATTGGCATAAACTAGAAACAGTGATATTCGGGAAAAGCCTGATATGTTTATCAGCTGCGGCCATTAGCGAACATGCGCAAACGTCGAACGCGCAACATCCAACGCGGTGGACGACTCGAATCTCCAGAATCATAGGTGCAACCTCCCCAACCATTGGGGCCGAGTTGAGAACCCCGTAAACTCGACACTCATCTGTGCAATCTTCCACTCGAATTTTCGAGAAAAAATTAAAGTCAAAGGCCTTGGAAATGAGTTGTCGATTTTACGGTGTTTACAAACGACGAGTTTGCTAACCCTCCATGAATCGTGCCTTTGTCCCGGCCCTTTCCCCCGTCCATCTTAAGGCCGCCGGTAATGGCCAGCAAATTTCCCAACACGTTGACACAGCACAACGAGAAAATAATTCTTGACGGTTTAAATTATTTCAAAAAAAGGATAGTTGCGAAATCAAATATGAACTACCGCTAGAAAGAGAAAATGAGAAGTGAGGGGGGTGGCGGTTAGACAACAACTACTTTCATAGTAATACGAATATTTATTGTTTAAAAGAATAAATTCGGACGTGAGAGATAACACATAGATAAAAAAAAACCAAAGGTCCAAAATAAGTGGCAAGTCGGAGCAATCACCAACGTGCCGTAATCCTTACTTGGTCCGGGAACTCATTCACAAAAGATTTGCAAGGGTTTATTTGTTACCACCTGTCAATGGCGAATAGGTCCGTAGTGTATGCACACGCATATACGTACGTATATACGTATATACACGGGCATACGTATTTGGTTTATTATACCATAGATCTGGGCACCAGCCAGGACCCTTGAACGAGATAAAAAAAATGATTGGTGACCCGCCAGAATGCTTTGAAGAATATCCGAAATACAAGGTTTTATATGAGATCTGAAAGTCTGGAAGAGCTATACGAGCAAGGAGTCGCAGGGGTGGTTCTTGAAAAAAAAACGCAACGGCCAAATCTCAGCAAGTTTCTGGTTAATTCGAATTTTTATTCAGAAAGATAAAAGAAGGGAATGAGACCTCACAATTTCCACATTATTTCCCGACAGTTATATCGCGCATGCCCTTCTAAAGCCTGAACGGAGATGATGCTTGATGTGAGAAGAGGCCACGTGGCCAACTGAACCGGAAATAGAAAATTAAACATATGAATGCCCACAAACCGTAACGCAATTTCAACATCGCTGATTATAAAATTAAATAAAACTGGCATAACATGTCTCGATACCAATAAGATTGGGAAACTAGAATAATTTTTTTTTTTTAACAACGCCAATCGCCGCAAAGCCCACGCACTGACTCGACCCCTAAGTCAAGAAAACTAGACCTGAATTGTGAGAAAAGGGAAAGTCAGAGGAAAAGAAAAGACACTCTTAACAGGGCCAGGCGAGGCAATGGGTCGGATTGGAACTAAATCTGAAGGATTTAGTAGATACTCTCCGCCATTGCGTCGCCCGCCGAAATAACGAAAAAGTTACCTTAGACATTTCCGGTCTCGAGCGAATTAGTCACAATAAAAGTCCAATATTCAGGTATCCAAATTAAGTTAATTCCAATATTAGTGCTTCCACAATCAAATACAATGCCAATTCCTTTTCACAATAAATCCAACGTAAAGGTGTCCAAAATTCGAACTTCCAAACTCCGAAATTACATTCGGCAAAGGACTAACGCGTCTTTTCCATTCCAGACCAAGAACGTAAGTGTACGTCTTCATGCGACGCACTAAGACCGTGAACTCTAAGGGTGCTCGCATGAAGGCGTATTCACAAACCTCGAGTCAGCGCAACTATCGGTAGAACTATGAACTAAAGTTTCATCGTTGACTAAAGGTGTGACAATATTCCCTGACAATATTCGCGGAGCATTAACATAAATCTTATCGGCATACCTAAAATCACGAGTTCTACGCTAAATACTAAAACTTACATCGGCAAAACTTATCGGCCTCGCAGGCGGACTACGAACTAAATGGTCACTAGCAAAGATTATAAACTATTTGCCGCAAGTGAATAGCAACTATTTACAATTTCTCATAAACAACTCTTAATCTAAACATAGATCCCGAAGATTCATGAAACTTTGACAAGAGAAGGTTTCAGGAATCTTGGAAAGTTTCCAACTACAGTTTGGCGGGAAAATTCAAAAATAAGAAATGAAAACGGAATATCGCATGAAGCCAGTTAACTAAATTTACGCGGACCTAGGCTTGTGGGTTTATAATAATTATGTCATGACGCGCCAATAAACTAACCTCGACCAGACGCAAGCGCGCATGCGCATAAACTTAAATGAGACCCGTCGCGCATTTGGAACTTTTTGTCTGATGAAACCTTTCATAGGTACTTGAATACTTTTATGCTAGATGAAAGGTTCCATGGAGACATAACCCTAACTAAATTCTAGGTTAAGAATCTTTGTAAGTTACCGGATTTACATTTTCCAACAATTGTTACTCGGTAGTCTTTCCCTCCACGGTCGAATTTCGAAGTTGGAGCCCAATTGGTGGCCCAGCCAATGACCGTTGAAACCGCTCTTGTCAAATTTCCGGTCAGAAGTCGTAAACTCCCTCAAGATGGCGTCACCTACGTAACCATTCCAGCGTACCATAACCTTGGTAATCCTCTGACATAGCGGCTCAGCCCTGGTTGTCATGCAGTCGTTAGCTTGTATCGTGTATGATGGATTGCACATCGGATGTCGAGGAATATACCGCTGCATAGTGGAAGATGGCGATCGGAAACGAGATCACTACTGAATTTTCGGGCCCGCCATCTTGTATTGTGATCAGGAAGATGGCGGCGTAGAGTAATAAAACCATGATTGGTGGCGGATCTTTGACTCAGGGTGCGTTGACTAACTCCAAGGAACCCTCTGCTGCACCTAGCCACCCTTGGCTTTCTTGAACTTGATGTTCTAGTGACGTCACGCCCTGCTAACATGGCGCTCAAGGACTGGTGGGGATGACGGCCAGATACGGTGCTAGTTATATGGAGCGTTCATGTTCCGCCATCTTGGATCGCAGCCGGTTACCATGGGAACGTGGGACGCTTGGAATACGGTTAGTGGTAAGTGTTTATCCAGGGTGCGTTAGTAGGTACTGGTGATTTTTTAGACGACGACCCCTCTCTGACTACCATGGTGTTGTTGTTGTTGAACTCAATTTGACAGATAGATGTTATTTAACATGAAAGCATACAAATATCGGAAGGTAAATAATCATGAATTACAGTTTCTGATTAACGCTCTTGGCCGAGGTGACTTTCGCTCTTGGTCGGTGGATTGAGAAAAAAAAAATCATTTTCGAACCCCTGGCGCGGGAATTCAAAATTTAAGTGATGGGTAAGTCAAAATTTACCCTGTCACAGATTAATGTTCAAACCTGCCCTCGTCCTCCTTCCCAAAGAGGTTGCAGCGTACACGTTTGACAGGGGGTGGTCGTACAACCACCGATCTTAGTCGTCGGGCTTCTCGCTGGATCTGCTGTTGCGGTGATAATTTGGAGAGGTGGTGAGGGTCAGACACAGAAGATCCGTAGGATCCGCGAAACACTTGGGAAAAAATCCGCTTCTTTCTCGGCGAGCACCCTCCAGGGGAACTCAACTTCGGCCTTCCTCCATGCTGCCTTGAGAGTGTTTGCTGGGTTCTCCCTCGGGGTTCCGGTCTCCCTAGGGACCTCTTCTGTTCCGCAGGGTCCCGAGAATTTTGCTGGAGTAGAGAACTCCTCCAGGCCTCTTCCAACCGTTTCTTCACGGGCTTGGATTGGCTCGGTTCTGACTAGGTTACTGCGATTCGAAGGTCCTGGTATCGGCGGGTTAGATACCGCTGCCCTGAAACGTCTGGTACGGGGACTCGGCCCAATTTAGGGAATTCAACCTTGCTGGCGCTTGAAACTTCTCTTTCCGGCGAAAAAGCGATGGGGGATGCCCTCAGAGTAAGGATATCTTCCTCCGCATCGGATTGGGGCTGCGTCGGTGCCTCCAGGATCTCGGCGGCGGTGGCACAAGGAATCCGGTCATCTCCCACTGGTACCGGCTCACTCACAGGAGCCTTCTGGACAGGTGAGGTCAGGTGGGGAGAGTGAGCGAACGTCTCTAAGGACCCTATACTGACACGCTCGGGGCGTTCCTTACACTTGCGCTCCGGTATTTCCAGATTCTCTGCGGCTGCGGCAAAAGGAGTCAAGTCGTCCTCCACGGGTACTGGCTCGTAACCTTCTGTACAGGTGAGGTCGGGTTTGGAGGGCGAGTGGTGTTCTCCGAGGACCCGATACTGGCCTTCTCGGCAAGTTTCTTGCGCTCACGCTTCGGGGGTAGCTGCACGTATTTCCATGGGTTGGCTAGTTGTTCGGCCACGGCCCGTCTTCGCCGCTCCGCCCATCGCTGCTTTTGACTCTTTCTCTTCTTATTCTTCCCCTTCCGGGGTTCGTTTCGCTGGGAAAGGAAACAATACGTGCCCGTTCAACCCTGTTCCATCACAAATCCAGTAAGCAAAGTTTATTGAACAGCGCGGTGACTTGGTAATCCCGCTCCCTAGAACCCGTCCTACCGGCGCAAAATCTAAAGACAATCGTTCACCACACAATCAACCCGGGCGTAGCCTTGGGCCCGGAAAGGAACTACGTACTGGCCCCTCTCGGGAAAGAGAGGCCGGTGCGAATCTAAAAGATCCCAAGAGTTATTAATTATTTTTAACAACCTGAACACTAAAATAACAATAGTTTTTAAGTAGTTCAAGCACCAGTACTCTTGATTAAAACAACCACGTACTGGCCCCTCTCGGGGAAGAGAGGCCGGTGCGAATCTAGAATATCCCAAGAGTTATTAGTTATTTCTAACAACCCGAATACTAAAATAACACCAGAGTTATTAATTAGTTTAACCACCCGAACTCTTGATTCAAACAACCACGTACTGGCCCCTCTCGGGTAAGAGAGACCGGTGCGAAACTAAATGAGCCAAAACGGAACGCTTTCATCCCATCATTGTAGAATACCGTGGTTTATTTGGACACATACGGTCGTCCTGGAGTCCAGACTATCCATTGTCGAAAATCCCAACCATCCTCGATTATCTCACCCTTTCCATATTCAGGAAACCACCCGGTTTCCTGAAAGATAATGTATGAAGTTGAAGAACAAAAAAAAATCATGCGATTTTGTTTTCATGTCTGTATAAATTTTTTTTTTTTCATTTATGTTTTTGTTTTGTTTCGTTTCTTCATAGATTTATGTAATTATAAATGGCTAAAACACACCATTATTTATATTACTTATAGTACAATCATTATATGCCTTTAACTAATTTATTTAAAGTGGAATTCGCTATTGTAAGTGCTAGGAAAATTTGTGTATTTTTTTCACCTCAATTGTCTTTTAATCCAAATTTCTTAGTAAGCAGTAAACTCCCTTTTTTAAATATTCACACGTTCAAATTTATTTCACAAAACTTATAATTAAATTTTGATTAATTTCGATTTAAAATTTCTTTTAAACTTTTTGATGGTAATTTTTTTTGACCAGGGTAATACGTAATAATTATTAATTATTACGTAATTAATAAATAGTAATAATTAATAATTATCACGTATTACCCTGGTCAAGAAAAATGAACATCAAAAAGTTTAATTCAATTCTATCTGTTGAAGTGCTATAATCTAGCAAGCATAAGGAATGATATCGATATTCTATTTGTAAGGATTGTGAGGAAAATTATCTCGATTCTCCGTAGCTTAGTGGTCAAGACCATCAGATTGGAAATCTTAATGACGTGGTGTTTGAATCCCACCGGAGCCAGAGAGAATTTTTTTCACAAAATAAGTATCAATATTTTATGAAAATATTGAAACGACCAGTAGACAAAAAAACTTGAACATCATAATTAACTAAATTTCTTTTCTCTGAGAATGCCGAGTTCCAACTGATGGAAAATTTATTATGTATATTCCAGTCTAGTGTTATTCGCCAAGAGTATTTACCTTGCACAATTTCTTCTCTTTATTTATAATCGTGATGTATTATTGAATTTTCCGCGACTTAGAGATAATAGACCAAAGCTGATTCAAGTTAATTAATTCTCCCATGACATTGTACATACCCTTCTCTTCTAATTCCCTAGGGTCTCATAAAATGAAAGTCCCTGGCGTAACTTGTTTTTTCGATATGAAAAGTCCATCATAAATTTGTAAAATTTTGGCTGAAATTTTATTATCCTTGTCAGATTTGTTTAATGATTTTAGGAGAACCTGATCGGCTTCTTTGAATCCAATTATTTTATTAGGTTTATTGAACGCTTCGGCACGTTTTTTACCCTTTTTTAAGATATTGTCGAGTACCATCTCGATTTTTCGTTCATATTCTGGATCAGGTGGTTTTCGGGGGAATCTAAGCCAATTTTCCCATGTTCGTTTTTGTTGGATATTCATATGAATTTCTATCGGCGTAAATTCGGTTGAATCATGATGTGTTTCGTTCATGCATGATTCTATTATCCGAACCCATTTCCACAATGCGCTGTGGTTTTCTTTGATCAAAGATCGGAAGAATCTTGAAAGTTCTCTATGAATTCTTTCTACAATGTTACTGTGCGGGTGACGAATTGAAGAGAACACTACCTGTATATTTTCTTATTTTAATTCATTTTTACACAAATCTGACGTAAATTGCGTGCCATGATCAGTAATGATCTTATTCGGCTTCCCATATTTTGGGATATGATCATTAGGGATAGCAATATTTTTTAAACGCTTCCGTAGTTCAGATGATGCCCGTTTTGCTAAAGTGTAAAGAAAAATTTTCCCTTCATTGGTATCAAATGGGTATCCTAATTCTTTTGACGGAAATCTACTTAAAGTATCAGCTATTATTTTTTTTTCCTTCGCAATATTCTATTGTAAAACGATAGTCTTGTATTTATAAGATCCATCGTGTTAATCTTTACTAATTAATTTACACGTTTCTAGAAAGGATAACGCTTTATGATCCGTTCGAATTATCGATCTAGCGCCTAACACGTATGATCTGAATTTTATTAGGGCCCATACAATAGCTAATAATTCCTTTTCTGTCATATAATACGATAATTTGGATCCCTTCAAAGTGCGACTGGCAAATGAAATGGGCGCGTGCTCTTTACTTATATCAATTTGATAGAGGACCCCTCCTAAAGCTCGATGACTTGGATCCTTTTGTAAATAGAAGGGCTTATTCAAATCCGGATATGTTAGAATGGTAAATTCGCAAAATAGATTTTTGACTTTTTTGAACGCATCATCCGTTTCTAAGTCCCATATCCATTTAGCCCCTATACGCAACAAATCTGTCTGGTTTGGTTCCAAGTGGCGTTGAAATATGGCCCAAAAATTTGACTCCTGGTAGGGAAAAATGCGATTTTTCCAAATTTACCGTTATATTATGATCTTCTAGACGTTGCAATAATAATTCCAAATGTTCTAGATGTTGTGATTTACTTAGTGAGTTACATAACATATCATCAATTAAAGTAATAACAAAGTTTTGGACATTTCCCGCATCCATTATTATGCGAATTCTTTTCACATCTTCTTCTAATATTTTTATTTTAATCGATTTATTTTTATTTTTCAATTTAGTTATATTATTTTCAAAATCGATTTTACTTTTTAATGTGTTTCATAAGTCCACTCCAATGATACATTCTTTATTCAGCCTAGGCACAATCAGAAAAACGTAAGAACATTCCCAGTCGCCCATTTTGAATTTTGCATGAATTTGATGCTTTAATTTTATAGGTCTTGCCCCGGTTGTACCAAAAATAGTGGTTCCTACAATTGGTAAAAGTTCGCATTGTTTGAAAATATTATGATTATTTTCATAAAAGGTCTCAGAAATACAAGTTACTTCGCTACCTGTATCTATTAATGCATTTATTTCCATGTTCTCGAGATCTAAAATCATTATTGGACATTTATCTAAGTCTTTATCTAACTTATTATCATCGTTTTCTAAAAGTTCACCCCTCATATCTAAAGGTAGAGGCTTTTTGAAATATTTTACCCCGGATTTGCCTCTATCGTTTTACTCTCTACTGACCCGAGGCACATGCGTTTCGCTGATTAAAATAAAATTCATCACGATTATCTTTATTTTCCACGACTTCTATAACTCTATTCTGTTTGATTATATTACTACGTGGCAGAGTATTTTGTGGATTAGTATAAGGCTCTTTTCTATTTTGCAATTGGTCATTCGTATCTCTAGGCGAGCTTACTTGATTTGCATAATTAGAATTTCTTTTGTATACATCATCCTCTACTCGTCCATTTGCATAATGTTGCTGAGATGTGTTTCTATTTTTCTGATCGCGAGAGTTTTAATTATTTAGAAACCCGTTTGGCTTTTGATAACGCCCTTGAGATTGATAATTATACGGAGCTTTATTTCGATGATTATAAACTGGATATGAACCTCGATTTTGCGAATTTTCATAATCAAAATTTGATTGATTTGGATAGTTAAAAGAATTGTTTCTCTGATTAGCGCTGTTGTTTGGATTAAAATATCCTTGATTTTGATAATTCTGACGTGGATAATTATTATATGCCCGTCCTGAATAGTACTTATTTCCAAACCGATTTTTATCCTGTCTCACGTATTAATCATTATTTCGATATTGAGGTGGATAATTTGATTCAAAGCGAGAATTACTGAAATCTTCATTCTCACGATCTAGCAATCCTTATTGATTATTATACGAATTTTGGAAATTATTTCCACCTCCCCTATTGTTTCTCATATTTCGGTTATCGCGATTAAATCTACCAAATCATTTTACTGAGAAACACTATTTTTACGAGGATCATAACCTCCCATACAGTTTATTGAGCCTGCTTGATCGAAAGTTTCTAGTAATTCGATAAATTTATCAAAAGTTTTGATATCCCGAATTAAATATGCTGTGCGCATTTCTTCTGAAAAATGACTCGACAATCTAAAGACGATTTCACTCTCAGATGGAGGTGGTATTGAATCTTTGGCATTGCTTATCATTTTAATGGCATATGCCAATTTTGTAAGTTTTCCTTGATAATAACCATATTGAAGGTTAGTTCTAACTTGAAAACGAATATTATCATTCCAGAATTTTGAAATGAATTTCTCTCTGAATGTAAATTCATTTTCACGTGGAGTAGCTACAAGGTTCCACCATTCCCTAGCGATACCTCCCAAGTATGAATGTACTACAAAATGAAATCGTTCCTGCTAACATCTATTGCTCTAACATATTCATAAAAATCATTTAGAAACATCATAGGCCTTTCTTTGCCTGATCCTGGAAATTTTGGTACCGGATAATTTTTAAGCCATGGGATTTTAATATTTGTATCACGCATATTCCTATCCAATCTCTTTTATAGTAAATTCTGATAATCTTCAATATTTTGAAAACGTTTCCGATTGTTAATATTTGTAACAATAAGTTCTGCCTGTTCGGTGAGAAATTCTTCCGTTTTCTTTTCAAGGGAGCACACATTTTGTTCGACGTTAACTATGTGCTCTTCTAAAATCTAAAATCCTATCTTGGTAATCAGAACTTTTTTTCTGCATTTCTGCTTGAGCATCCATTCTTTTTATTAAGGAGGTTACAAAAGATCCGATTCTCTTTTCGGTATCTACCTCAAATTCACGACGCTTAACTTTTTCTCTTTTCGCCGTTCGTATAGAGTATTTTATGATAATAAAGATTTGCTCACGTCTTTTTGTACTTTTTCGAGAGTGATTATTAATTGATCCATTTCTGCAATTAAAGAATCATAATCGCTAAGACCAGAATTATTTTGTGCAATCAAATTATTTTTCGCGCCTAAATTGTCTTGTATTTCAGAATCATTTTGCAAATTCCCATTCTCGGTAATATTCCCTAATTGACTCATGTTAGTCTCGGCATTCTCAGGTGCAGGAATAATATCATCCCGTGTATCAGTAAATTCGCAATCGTCATTTTCGTGTTCTGATTATATATCAGAAGGATCGGAAAATTGTTCAAGAACATTTTATTTATTTATTTCCGCAATCATAGATTGGGTAAATTTAATTTTTCTGATACTTTTTTTCTATTCTTTATCATGGTTATTTTTATCGTCCCCCATTTTGACGATTTTGAATTGTCATCAGTTTTCGAAAAAAAAAAATTTCTAAAGGAATTTATTTCGTATTTTATTTTAATTCTGTATTAATTTTACACTCTGTGTATTTAAATTATGAAATGAACCAGTTATTATCGATTTTATTTTAGTGATAATAATTTGAGCATTTCCGCATTCTTATTTCTGTTTACTCTTAGTATCTCATTCTTAATTTGAATGAGTGGACGTGGATACAATGTTTCACCTGTGCCTCGTCTAGCTTTAGGAGCATACACAGGGTCTCACAGACCCTGAAGAGCATGAAGCTTATATTTGTAATGAGTGCGCTGGCACTGAGTAATTGTAACATCGTTTTGATATTATTTGTTCATTACAATCATATTTCAAGTACATTTCAATTATGATATGAAATTTTCAAGTACTTTTTGTCAAACAGTAATTTCTTTCCACGTTTATTATCGAAAGGAACGCCTTTTCATACCTAAAAAACTACCTCCATAATCCATGTCGAAATTCCTATTCTAAATCAAAATTATAATCCATTGGAAATTATCAATGTTCCGAGAAAGAAATACACTTCATTATACTTTTTTTTTCAACCAGGCACAATTCAGAAATATAATTCTTTTTGAAAATTTCCTGAACTACCTCCAAAAAATCATTACTTTAGAAAATTTTCTAAGTGGAGTTGGTCAAAATAATGTATATATTTTTTGCTGAAAATAATATAATGTTTTTAACTTTGTTGGTACAAAAAATGGACCTTGGACTACCTAAGAATCAGACAAATTACAATCTTCTTCGAGAGGAAATGAATTCTACGAAATATGGTATTATAACAGACTATTCTTCAAACCTTAAGTACACTTTGATAAGACTCGTTTTAAATACAATCTCTATTCACCTCCACGAATTTTAATCGTGAAAGACGACAAACAATTCTAAATCGTACCTACTGTGTAAATTCTTAGTCGACAAAAATAAAAATTTTCCATATCATGTAGCTTAGATTCTATCTTAATTCAATTTGATTCAATGAATAAATTTCAACTTCATTCTAAGAAGCTGAAATATCGACGATTCTCTTTTAATTTTAGGGAAAGCGCTACTTTTCTAACTAAAATGTTTTAATTTTGGGAATTAAGTTTAATTTTTTAATATTTATTAATCTAATCTCTGTTTACATGTATGGCACTCACGCTCTAATTTTCTCAATAAAGATAAAAATGTTTCACAATCGACTTATCTCATTAAACTTCTCGAATCGACTTAAGCAATGGTTGAAAATTAATCTCTTCTGACAATCTCTTGGTTAAGAATTTCTTTAAAACTTCAATCTTTGGTCGATGAATAATCATTTTAAATGAAAATTCGATTCCTTGGTTGCAAATGTTACCATTTCACAAAAAATTCGTATCAATCCACTTGGGCGAAAATTAGACTTTTTGGTTTTGAATTAACTAATTGTTTAAAATTAATATTCCTTGGTTCAAAGACTTATGCGAAATCCCGTGACTGCAACTTTTGAAGCAAAGGATAGAAGCTATGATAACCGGTAGTTTCTTATTAATAATAATTTTAGATTTCAATTTGAAAATTGCGTAACACAAACAAGAGATTCTTCACGTTCGTTTTCTGGCATGATTAAAGTTCTCGATATTATATTATTATATATTTACCAATAGAATGCAGGAAAACGGCAACAGCGAGGAATATAGTACCGGCGGTGATCTTCATTCTTCTTTATTATACTCGATGATAGTAGATGATGCTGATTTACGGAGAGGAGGATTTTTCAACAAGATGCTTCTCTATATATACTAGTGGGCTCTCCACATACCACAAAGACGATTTTGATTTCTGATTCCCACTTTCTCACCTCCTGCCTTATTCGTCCGAAAAATTCTTCTTGTAGCACATGAATGGCACTAGACACTATCTCACTCAACCTTGTGAATTGAAGCCACGAAAACAAATACACGTTTATTCAAGAATTTCGTAGAGACGCTTTGTTCTATTTCCTCGTACACCTGCATGTATAGATCGAACAGCGACTAAATTTCCGGAAAAAGTGAAAAAATAATGATATTTTGAATAATGGCTGAATTTTTTTTTATTACAAAAATTAATTTCAAAGAATATTAATCAAAGTGAATATTATAATAAGTCATTATTTTAATACGCTGCAGCAATAAATGGACTTTATCATTTTTTTTTAATTATCGTTTTTTGAAATTGGCCAAATACATTGAAGCACATTTCAGTCGTAAGGCTGATTGTGAATGAGTATGCTATTTATTATTTGCTTTATAACAAACCTAGAATAATAATCTATAATATCAATTTACTTCTTTTTCATTAATTATGATTAATTTAATTTTTTTTTCAAATTCGTTGTTTTTTTGGTGGAAAATTAATTTGCATGGTTAGTTATTCATATTTTTCATTGAAAATTTAACTATTATATTAGCTTTTTTTGGTGAAAAAATTATTTCCTTAGTTAAACATGTGTCACGTCCCGCGACTTTTATAATAATAATATATAATTATAAACAATAGATTATTATTACATAACATTCATATTCAATGAATTATGGCTATATAACATTTATATTCAATTGATTATAACTACATAACATTTATATTCTATAATAAAATAACAAGCTGAAATATCATATCCAATATCCAATTATTATTGTCAAAATCATATTATAAACAAATCCGACATTGTTAAAATCATTCGTGAAGAACGGATTTGTAACGAACAAAGCAATGGACCTAGATGAGTTGTACGCATCAATTTTTCGCACAACAAACAGGCATACGCTAATCAAAAACACATAAATTAATCAACAAGGCAACCAGAAAAGCTAGCTGCATTTTGTGTCCCATACGCTTACAAAATGCTGGTACCTATAGCACTTACATAGCACAGTAAACGAAAATAAGCGATACACATAAGAATCCGGCCTATCCAACACAAGAAATGGGCACATAATAATCAAAGGACCATAAATTAATCAGCGAAGCAACCATGAGAACTAGCCACATCTTCAATCCTATACACCTTCAAATGCTGGTACCTACAGCACATATACAGTACATTAAACTAAAATAAGCGGGCTCCATACATTTGCAGAACTAACACAGCCATCAAACGCACATTAATTAAAGAGCTATATATTAATGACCAAGCCAACCTTATGAACAGAACAGATTCTCAGCCCCATACGTTTACAAAATGCTGGTACCTATACTACTCATCTACATGATTTAAGCATCTTGACCTACTTATGCCTATGCAAGAGACACCAGCATCTTCGATACAAAAGCAATAAATATCTCAATCAAGGTGACAGTTGTAGGAGGGTGAACCTCTGAGAAAGAAGACACGCGAACCCTATGCCCCTCTACGCAATAGAATATCTCAGCCTTTGTCATCTAGGAAGGGATACCATATATTTGGTAACTGCCCCATTCTCCATATTTGGGCACATTACGATTCCTCATCGCTGATTAGCCATCCTATCAATTAACCCTTTGGACTAGGAAGGGATATAGTGCATCCTAGCTACTGCGACACTTTCCGTATATGGGCATACATAAAAATCTCGATGCCCATTGGATAATTAAATCCCTACCACTCATTTACACAATTAATTATCAACGATGATTGGAACCATGATGAATCCCTACTTCTAATACCACTCACCTCTGCGGGAATCTTAGGAGGGATCTCATGAATAAATACAGCAGATTTGGAAGCAGGAAGTCAGTTTTTAGGGACTTTAACCAGTCTGCACAGTTTAGGAAGTTCAACCAGTCTACCTAGTTTAGACTCTCCACCATTAACGAACCACACCCAGTATTACAATCAAATTCGTCGAAACCCTAAACTCCGGTCCCAAATGCTCGAGCCGTCAACTTCTTAAAATCTAACTTTTGTGCGGGAGCGTCAGATCGAAACACAATACACCACCTGTAACAAAGGACAACGGAGGCCCAGATCCACTGACCTGGTCAGCGCAGCCTCCATTCTCGTATACTCGCCCCCTACGGGTCCCAAAAAGAGCTCCGACAAGAGGGTGAAACACATCAACCACAAATAAGTAAGTAGTAAATTATCTCGCTTTCTCGTTTTCATTTCTCTTACTCTATCGTTTGTTTAAGTAGTCATCCCTGTTTAAGGTGGACTAAAACCAAATGAGAAGAGGCAAGTCAAAACAAGAGTACTCCAGCTGCATTAATCTAAAATCAACTTTTTTGTACTTCATCTCAGTGAAATTGCTACTGTTGGAATAAACTTCAATTAATTTATATTCAAATCCTATTAATTTATTTCTGTAGACCGTAGTTATCCTCATCCCAGTTCTTTAATTGACATTAAAATCTAAAACGAGGAACCATCTTTCATTTAATAAAATACAAGGTAAGTTATGTTAATTAAGACGTAACACATGTATTCATTTAATTAAAAATTTAACTATTTCTTCAAAAATCGTTCTTTTTCAAAAATCTTTTATGAGTTTCGAATACCTTTCAAGTTTCAAAATATTTTAAATCACTTCAACACTGCAAACATTTTAGCGGACCCGAATTTTTCTTAAAATTTTCATAAATCTATCAAACTTAAAAAAATTGCTGAAGATATTCTGAATTTTTTCTCGGAATTCTCCAAAATCTTTTGAATTCTTCCATTCTCTTGAAGACTTTCAACATTCTCAAAAAGTTTCTAAATTTTTTGTTCGAAATCATTGAAAATCTACATTTTGTTTTAATTTCTTTCGAAATCGTTTAATTTATATACTTTAAAACTTCGCATTCTGTTATTCTGTTGAGTACGACTTTTACTGGCTGTTTTCAGTTTGTTCTTTGCCGAGATTTCGAAATTTTTAAAATAATACAAATATTCTCTTAAAGTTCCTGCGAAATTAAAAATAATTTTTTATTTTGATAAATTACTTTAAGCGAATATTCAGAAACATTTTAAGACATTCCAGAAACTTTAAAAAAATAGTGAACAAAAATCTGGAAGATTATAGGGCAACTTTTATAAATTTGCACAATTAAAAAGAATCCAGAAAAATTCTAATCCATTTGAAACATAGTTTTGAATCTTTGAAACATAATTGTGAAGTTGAGAAGATTTAAAAAAAATGAAAGAAAATGTAGATTTTGCAAAATTTTGAAAGGTTTCAAGAAAATAAAAAATTGTTCTTAACATTCCCGGGAAAACTTTCAATGCTTTTTTTATTTTGAAAAAATAATTTTCAGAGAAAGTTGGAAAATAGTTTTGAACACTTTTGAACATTTAAAAAAATGAGACGACTGAATAATCCCGAAAAAGAAAATTTAAAACCCGTCATTCGACTTCGCGAGAAATGTAACTCACCAAGCAAATAGAATCAAAATAGAATAGCAACTCTTTAAAAGATGTTTTCTTGAAAGCTTATTATTTAATTTCAATTAGAATCATTTTTAATACAAAATAAAAATTTCGTATAACTGTTTATTTGTTAAAAGTTTGTAAACACTTGAATTCGAAAAAGTATATTTCGAGATTTGATAACAAGAAATCACGTATCATCAGTTTTTTTCTACAGTTATATAAATGTAATTTATCATTCTAACCTAGCCGGATTTAAATAACTCCTTCTATCTACAAATAGATGCAAGCGAGCGAGCGCTAGGTGCGGTCCTTCTTCAAATAGATGTAAATAAAGAGCACCGCCCATTTCACTTGGTAGTCTTACTTCAATAGGAACCGAATTATGGCATTATGCGACAAAAAAAGAGTTATTAGTTATTGTATGGGCCCTAGTGAAATTTCGATCACGTGCTAGGCGCTAAATTGATAATTCGTACGGATCATAAAGCGTTAACCTTCCTGAAAATGTGTAAATTAATTAATGGCAGAGTAACACGATGGATCTTATGTTGACAATGCAAGATTGTCGATTTACAATAGAATATTGCGCAGGAAAAAAATATAATAGCTGGCACTTTCAGTAGCATTCCATCAACAGAATTAGGATACCCATTTGATACTAATAAAGGGAAAATTTTGCTTTTCACGTTACTAAAACTACCCTCATCTCAACTACGAAAGAGTTTACAAAGCAAAAAAGGAGTTAGTGAAGGAGGAGATACAAGTGGATAGGCAGAGGAATGTAAGCAGGAGAAGAAGGAAGCGAGAAGGGCATTAAAGAAAATGGAGAAAAGGGACAAGCAGTGAAGAAAAATATAGGAGAGAAAAATGGCGTATACTGAGTTTTGTGATAAAAAAAAAGAGGAGAAAAGTAAAAGGTTTAGAGAAGAAGCGGAGAAGGCTAGGACGGAAGGAGAGGTTTGGAAGGTGGTAAATAGAGAGACAAGAAGAAGGATATTATTTCAGGGCTAGGTTATAATTTTATATCTCGGGTGGCTTTCCGTTTGATATCGTGCAATCAGCATGGAATAATCCCTAGATGATATACTGCTACCAACTTGCTGAGCATTACTCAATATATTCGTCAGTTACGAACTGCACGTAATCAAGTTGTAATTCACACCGATCTCTCTAAAGCATTCGATAAAGTAGACCATGCCATATTATTAGGTAAGCTACAAATACTTGTTCTACCGGACAATATGATTCGACCATTACACTCTTATTTATCCTCCAGGCACACATTCCTTCTACATTGTGGACACTCTTCTGCAGAATTTATCCCTACTTCTGGAGTAACCTGAGGATCTAAACTTGGATCACTTCTATTTATTATCTATATGAGTGATCTTTCGGCTTATCTCAATTGGTATCATTTTTTATGCAGATGATCCCAAGTTGTCCTATCTTATCTCTGATATAACTTCTTGTATGTATCTTCAGGATAATAATAATAGATTCGATGACTAGCGCACATCCAGTAAACTTGAAACAAATATTCAGAAGTGATGTATGATGACCATTTCGCGCTCTCGCAAGAGAGATAAGCTAATGAACATTCAATACACAATACAAGGGATAGTTCTCGAGAGATGTCTCCAATGCTTGACCCTGGATTTATATTAACACAAGATACTTTTGATGTGCATGTGGCAAATATTGTATCTAGCGTTAACAAATCACTAGTTTTTCATTATATAGAATCTGTAAGAGATTGAAACACATTTCAATAATGATTACGTTATTTTAAAGTTGGTTACGAACTAAGCTGCAATATTGCTCTATTGTTTGGAATTCTTATGTCCATAAGCATATTAACTTTATGAAAGCGTGTCACAAAAGATTTCACGAATACCTCAATTGGAAAAAGCTTGGAATCTACTCTCCTCCGGGATCTGACTTAAATACTCTCTGTAAACAATTTAACGTTTGGACTCTTCAGGACAGACGTACATTCGCCGGCATTTTATTCTTGTTTAAATTGATAGGAGGTATAATTGACTGTCCTGAACTGTTACAAATTATTCCTTTCAATATACCTACGCGAGCAACAAGATCTAGGGTTCCAATCTACTTGGCTTCCAGCTTAGATTCTTGATCACAAATCTACAGCATGTCTTATGACCCGAATAGAGTGTTTGCCTGTTCTCGTGATGATGTAAATCTCTTCACAGTATCAATACATACTTTCTTTTAATATAGTCTGCGAATTCATTTCTAACTCAGCGCCATAATAAATATATATTACACATAATATTATAAGCTCTTCGTTCAGTTATTAGTATACAACTACTATGTATTATTTTAAATATAGGTAATACATTGTACTTTTGAGGCTCTGTTATTGGCCTCTGGCTGTTGGGCTGCTTTTTTTTTACACTTCAACACGACAAAGTTATCTATCATAAAATTTCAGTACTTGAAGAGATGGCCATGGGGATTCTGCTATTGACTTTGTTCAAATTACAAGAAGATTAAATGTCCATTGTTAAAGAACGTGTTGTCCAGAACATCGTGTTCTCATCACACCATATCATGTCAAAGATATAATAAACAAAGCAAAAGGTGCAATCGGTACTGCACCTTGTCAGGATTGTGCATCATCATTAGAAGATTCGCGTTATTCGACGGTTTAATCGACTTTCAATAAATAAAAATTAAATCTGATGCAAAGCAAAAGAATCCGACTTCTGTGATGAAAATTCATTCCTCCCATTCCGATGAATCAGATCTGAACAATATTTCTTTTCATTCCTTTTTATCGTTTCCATTCAATTTTTATCTCATTCGATCTTTATCGAAAAGTTAATTACATGCTATTTGTTCTCTATGTGTCTGAATGATTTTTAAAGCAAGAAGGGAGGAAAAAACTTTATTTAAAAGTAATGTGATATAATTCGAAATTAGAATGAATTGGGACGTATCGAACACTTCATTTATAATGATATGGACTCACTACAAATTAAGGGTTTGGAACTAAAGTGGAATAATTTAGAACGAGAACCAATTTAGACGAAATGAAAATTTTGTATAAGATAATGTGAAATCATTTTGGAAAAAATTCAAAATGTTAGTGGTATCATGCGGCTTGATAATGGATTCAGACTTGCCAAAATTAATTTTATCATTGAATATGACTAAGACATTCCTGAATTAGAATAGAGTAATCCCACGTTAAATCGAATAAGGATAGCCTAATCAAACGAATTGAATGGAGAAGCTACCTGTGAGAGTACTGTAAGAGTACCTGTGTATCATAATGAATAATTTGTGGAATGAGTTGTGAGTAAGTTTTAGGTTGTGTACTAAAGTTTTTAAAATTGAAAAATTAAAAAAAGCACGTGTTTAATTTGGAAAGAATCAGTGAGAGAATAGAATATCATAGCGAATTTTGTTTTATTCTAAATCATTAACTACAAGAAATTACAATAAATTGATAAGTGTTCCGAGTCAGTAATACACTTTTCGGACTTTAAAGGTAACACCGACGAAAAGATGATACGTGGTTTGTGTTGATTTCTCAGAATTTCACAATTAGTTTCTTTTGATTCCGAACGATTGTTTTTTCTCAAAAGTCAGGTATGCGATACGCGACACACCATACTTTTACCCAATCCACAATTAATCGGCTTCCCCCCAAGAAAGGCCTACTAATTCTAAACCCCAGCGGCTGCGCCCGTCTTTCAAAATATCTGCGCTAGTATTCACCTACAAAATTTTTGTAGTACACGAGGAAAATCGCAGTAAAACCTGTGTATAGTACAGCGGACATAATATTAACGATATACAGAATGTTGCATGTGAAGCCAAAATTTTTTCTTGTTTTCTAGAGTTGATGAACTGTATAAAATATCAACCATATATGCATTGAGGTGGGTCGAAAATGAACACTAGAAAAAAATCCATAAGACCCAGGAATCGAAATTGGCAATGGAGCGAATTTAAAACATTTTCATTTTTGTATTTGATGAACTTATCTTCATAACTTGCAGTTTAAACATTTTGCTGAGCATGTATGTGTTTTTTAAACATAGAAATACACTTAAAACATCTAGAAGACCCGGGAATCGAAATTCAAAGACAGAAAATGTTCTTATTTCTGAATTTTGTATCTAATTGTTTTCTTTATTTTTGAGTTTGACATTTTTCGATCTTGTGTGGAATTTTTAAGACTAGGAATACACTACAAAAAAATTCTGCCAGATCCAGGAATCTTAATTGAAAACAGAAATTTTTGTTGTCTGGTGGATTTTGAATTCCAAAAATAAAAAAAAAAGTAAAAAAAGTGGGTCAAAATGCATGACCCACCCTAATATGATTTTCCATTCCATATCCACGAGCAATTTCGTAGAATACAGTATAATATGCCTCTTCGTACATTTTCTTGATTAATTTACCGCCTTTTCTAATGGTTTGGTGTCCGCTATGTATTTGTGCGGCTTGAGTGGCTTGTAGCATGTCTATTTGCTGGTTTGCTCTTGAATATGCAATATGATGTGCATGTGCGTCTACATCTGGATTGTCCGTTGTCAGCCAGTATAAACTAGCAACTCTTTGTTGCACTACAACAAGCATAAAAATATAGCCAAAGCCCAATTTTTCAAATTCATATGGATCCAGAGTTACCCAATGGTTATTATTTGTGTCAAATACCCAATGTTTTTCATGCTCTAGCCCTTCAAATAATCGCCATAGCGGTCTAATGTACTCTTGGAGAATGTCACTGCCATATTCCCTCCATGCAAAGATGACATGGCCCCTTGCTAAGAAAGGACGGTCATCATCGTTTGGAGGATGCAGAATGTGATTATCTACTTGTGTGAATGCAGTAGTCCTTGTAATTGCAAGATCGCTCAATAGTTTGGCAGGAGGTAGGTAACCGTATCTCCCGTAAACATCAGGAAATAAATCCGCCAAAGTCGTCGGTATTGGCTCTGCGGAAATTAGCGATTCTGTAAGAAGAAACATAAATAGGTGAATTTTGATATTTATTATAAATATAATATCTACTAGAGCATTAAAATAAAGAAACAAAAGAGGCAGAAAAAAAGAGGGGAAAAATGTTTTTGTCTCACGCAATTATTAAATTAAAATATAAACTGATCTTCAAATTCATTAATTTACTTTGTAAAATCTGATGCTCCTGTGTTTCCGTTCACTTTGCGCGTACTTTACTATCTTGATTTTTTTTCTGATACACAGTTGATAGTTTATCCGAAAGCATGAGTTTGCCTTCTTATAAATATATCTTTCCGCTTGGAATTCATGTTACATAAATATCCTACAAAGTTTCTTTTTCCTATACAGGCACATATGATGCACATATAAAAAATTATAAGAATTAAAAAAAAATCAATTTGGTCATTTATAGTATCAATAATTAAGACTTTTGAATAGAAAATCTATGAAATTGAATAAAGTTCATTTTTATATCTTTATAATTGAACTGTTAGATAAAAGCCGTCAGAATAGCATCATTTTCAACTGTGCGCTAATAAATAGTATACTGAAGTCTTCAATTACGAATACTTAAAATTAAAGGAATGTAGATTGCAAATCCTTGAAATTCAAGCACATATTACTTTAAATCATTAAAATTGTCAAATTTGAAATTGCAAATTTTTTAAATTGAGTTTTTTTTGTCTTCAAATTCTGACAATTCACAGGAAATGAAATATCTTGCAAGTTTTAGGTATTAAAATAAAAACTTCTGTATTATTAATTATTTGCTTTGAAAATGTCGTGAACGCGGAAGATTTAAAAATAAAAACTCTACTTTTAAATACAAAAATCGTCCAAATTCGGGAATTTTTATTTACAAATCTTTAAAATTCAAAAGTTTTTAATTTTATCTCTCTAAAATTGTAGAAATTAAAATTTCAATTTTCCTACGTCAATAAGTTTTCAAATTTTTACTTTTTACGTATGAAAATTATGCAATCTTTATGGCTTACATTTAAAACTTATGTAAAAATTGAGACATTCAATTTTTTAAATTTCTCTTATAGTTGAAAAATTTGGGACATTGATGACATACATTTGAAATTACTTGGATTGGGAAAAAGCTTGTTTATCTATACATATTTGAAATTCAAGATTTTTCCATTGTAAATCTTCAAAAGTGTAAATATTTAAACTTGAAGTGTAGGCTATTAGAGGTTTCGAAATAAGAGGTTGAATATTTCACTGATTTTACCAGAATTCATAAAAATACTATGAAATATTTTGAAAAGTTTCTAGAAAATACTAAACTTTTCTTACGACTTCTAAGATCACTTTATATTTATATTTATTTGAGAATTTAAATTGATAATAATCTCTTCAACTAATTCCATAAAAAAGTAGCATATATGTACATATAATATGGAAAGCATAATGCAGGTACTTATTTCACAATATCATGAAAATTTACAAAAATTATACAATTGGAATAGAGGTATTTTGAGCATAAATAATATTTTATTATAAAAATTATAGCCAATAGTCAATTACAAAGCCTTGAAGTAAATAATCAATTTATGCACCTAATTTAAGCAAATCAAAATTTAATATTTATGTAATTTAGTATTGCGAAAAAAATGAATCAGCTTATAATTAGTTCTTTTATTTATTGAATGATATTTAATAATATTTATTAATTTTTTCACTTTCATTTCTAAATATTTGATTTATTAATAACCTTTTCAACTAATTCCAGAAAATGTAAGTTTCAATTTACTCAGTTAATAATTATATATATATATATATATGTATAGACTGTACGCTGTCACCTCCGTGTAGTTGGCTCTACGTTCTCGCCTCCGCTATTTTCCGTGAAAATATTCGAAATTTATATGCATATATACGTTGAGGGGGGCCTACTGATCAGGTTTCTCAAAAGAGGGGTAAAAATTTCTCATTTTGAAATTTATATATATTTGTGATACTGGGTGTACGAAGTGACCTCCTCTATATATAAGGAAGCGCGTTAGACGCTATACGTTCCCACCTCAAGCGGTGTTGCCACGTCTGAGAGGTAGGAAATTTGACCTGGCGTCCATGTCTCTCAGGTATCTATGAGATTTGACAATTACGTCATAATCAGAGAATTAAGCTTATTCGAAATATCATTGGTTTAGAAGAAAATATTTTTTTAAATGTTATTTATTATAATATATCGCTTCAGAGATCTCTCGAAAATTCGTTTTTGGCGCTAGTTATGATTTGCTTGCAGTTTTTTGAATGCAGATTGCTTTTGATACATGAAATTCTACTTCATACTGACAGTTAGATGTTTAAATAAATTGTTCAAACAATTTACTATTGTTTTTAGCAATTTTCTCTTAGAATAGAGTTAGAATGTCGCGTTTTTTTTGTAAATTGCACTTTTGGTCCAATTTTCAATGAGAGCGAGTTAATGCATCATTTATGTTAATAAAAAAAAATTGTTTAACATACTTTTTATTATTTTTAAAGATATTCTCTTTCAATAATGCTAGGAATTGCGGTTTTTTCTAAAATTTGCAACTTTTTGTCCACTTTTTACTTGAAATGAGTTAATATTAATTTGAATTCAGGAAAAATAATTGTTTAAACAAACTACTATTGTTATTAGCTATCTTCTCTTAGATAAGTGCTAGAAAGTTGCGGGTATTTCTAAAAATTTCGACTTTTTGTCAAATTTCTGATTAAAGTCAAGTGATGTTTAATTCAAGTTAACAAAAATAATTGTTCGAACAATGTATTGTTATTGTTAATGATATTCTCTTTGCTCGATGGTAGAAAGATGCTGTTTTTTTCTGAAATTTTTAACTATTTGTCTATTTTCCACCTGTAGTGACCTAATAATTATTTGAGTTGAGAAAATAAAATTGTACGAACAAATTATTGTTGTTTATAACTATCTTCATCTATATTAATGCCAGATAGTTGCAGTTTTCTTCTGAAATTTTTAACTTTTTGTCCACTTTAAACTTAGTGACGTGGGAGAACTAGGTCATTAAATGACTTGTGAAAGTTTTGTTTTGCATTAAAACAAGAAGTTTATTGCAAAAATTAAAAGAAAAATTTGGAATTGCAAATATTTTAATATTGGCCCCGGTAGGGGGAGAGGTGGGGGGGGGGCGTCCTTCTTTGGAGAAAATAAATCTCGTCGGTGACAATATATAATCGAGGGTAGTCAAAAATTTTTTCATTTCTCGAATTCTCATACACATCGCCCGGCAATTTGTTCGAATCCACACAAAAAAATCAATTTTTTCGGTTTAGAAAAAAATGATATTCAGAGGTGTCGCAAGCCCATGAAGTTTAACACGTATTTCCCATCAGGGAAAAAGACGTTTTTGTACATTTCATTCAGAATCGTCAATATTAGCTGAATCGAGTTGAAACTCAAAACTTATCTTCTCAAATAGCCATAGAATAACAAGTCACATATATCATTTATAAAATATCACCCCCTAAGTCTGTTTTATAGGGTCCCAAAAAAACCAATTTGTGAAAAAATGGGTTTTGCGAGTTTTTAGCGCTAATTATGATTTTTTGGGGTTTTTCAACAATGCTAGAAAATTTTAGTTTGTTCTTAATTTTTCACTTTGTGTTCAATTTTCAACTAAAGCCAGTTGAATAATAAGATAAGTGCTGAAAAGTTGCGGTTTTTTCTGAACCCTTTAAATTTTTGTCCTTTTTTTCACTTAGTGCGCTTATTTATACAATGTATTATTTTTTACATCTATCTTTTCTTTAAGTAACGCTAGAAAGTTTCTTTTTTTTTGTATACTTGATTTTGCTTTGACTTTTCAGTTATGAACACATAACAAGTGAACCTCAACAAAATTAATTTTTGAAATGATATTTTACTTTCTTAAGTGAATTATTTTTGCTCTTTTCGCAATGTTTGAAAAAATTAATCACAAGAAAGCTATCTCACGCAAGAGACACAGACAGAAATGAAATAATTAGGGGTAGGTGGGAGGAATAGGTCTGCAAATGACTTGTAAAAATGTTGTTTTCAATTACAACAAGAAGTTCATTGCAGAGCGTAGAAGAAAAATTTGGAATTGAACATATTTTGATATCAGCCCCCTCCCCCCAGCAAAAGATGCACACGAAAAAAAAGATATTGTTTAAAATATGTTTTTCTCTCATTTTTATATAGTATTTGTTCATAACTAACAAGGCAAAGCAAAGTTAACCATTTCGGAGAAAAACCGGAACTTTCTAACAATTATCTGAGAGACGATAGTTTTCAAAAATAATAAATTGTTTAAACAACTATTTTTATTAACTTGCATTAATTATCATATCACTAAGTGAAGGATGCCAAAAATTTGAAAATTTCAGGAAAAAAGCGCAACTATCTGACATTAATATATATGACATTAATGTAGTTTTCAAACTAGAATGAAAAGATCTATCAGAGTCAAAAAGATAATGTAAAATTCCTATGTTGTTTTAGATACTGCACATTTCAATTTTTTTCTCTCGATAAATTCTGATAAAGGGCATCACAGGTTCCGAAAGTTCAAATACTCGGATCTTTAAAATAAAATGTTCGTTAAATTTGTGGAATACGTGTCGTCTAACATCCTTTAAAAAAACATATTTCTGTGTTTTTTTTTAATTTTTGAATTCGTAGAATCGCAATAAAACAACTTAAAATTAAATATTGAATACTTGAAATTCAACTCAAAGAAAAACAAAATTTCAAAATTAGAAGCCTTGAATGGTGCAATTTGAAAAATTGGAAGCATAGCGATCTTCTTTTGCATTATATTTCAAAATTGCCAACGTGATAATTATATTTCAAACCTTTAGTTGAAGATTTTCACGAATGAATCATCTCAAATATATTTGATTGGAAGATTCAAAGAATGAATAAAGATTCTGTATGACTGGTTAAAATTTAAATGATTTATATTTAAAAAGTTAAAAATTATGGGTTGCTTAAAATACAAACAGATAAAAATTGTTTGATATAAAATTGAGACCTCAGTAATTGAATAAATTTTTTCAATCCTGACTGGTTACCATTTTAGGGTTCTAAATTTTCATGTTGAACGCTGAACTTTCCATTCTTCTCTTTCAGAAGTATAATTTTGAAATTGAAATTGAAATGATGAAATTGAGAAAAGTACAATTGTCAATTGGAAAAATGTTCATTTTTAGACGATTTTAATTCACTTAAAATTATTTAAAATTCAAAGGGGAAGAGTATAAAAACGTTTTAATATCGCAATTCTAGGTATTTAAAAATTGGTCCAGTTCTTAATGAAGTTGAGATTTGCTTAATTTTCAACACTTCGTATGAGAAATATTTTTATTTGTAATGTTGCGTACTTAAAAGTTCTTTATTTCTAACATTTTTTTTTGAATGATCCAATTGTAAAAGTTTATGATTGAAAAATTTTCCAGCTTGTACTAACAATTTAAAATCCTGAAATTTCAGAAGCTTTGATTTTGAACAATTCAATTTAGTTTTTCACTTTTTAATTGTAGAATGGTAATCAGTTTTAATTTCAAATTGATTCAATTTTAAAGTTTTCAATTTTAAATTATTAGAATTTGAACGCTTCGAATTATAAATGATACAACTCGAATTTAGTTGAATTTTATATGATCCAATTTTCAAAACCTTAATCTGAAATTATTCAATTTTGAAAAGTTTTGAATCGTCCTGTTTTCGAAAGTTCATTCTGAAATCTTTTGATTTCGAGATTCTCCAATTAAAAATAAAATGTTTTGATTATTAACGCTTTGAAGCAGTACTGATATAACAAAAACTCCTTTCTAATGTAAATGTCCACTTTTAAAATTTTTCTTTCAAAATTTTCGTATTTTGAGAGCACCTGATGAAAAAATTTTTAGTTTAAAGTTATTCAATTTCAAACTCTTCTTTTAATAAGTGAGACGAGTGAAATTCTTTTCCATTACATCAGAAATATTGTGCTTTTGTCCAAATTTTGCCTAGGTAATCTAAAATTGTTTGATTTTGAACGTTTTTAATTCAGAATCATTCAATATATACCTTTTTGAATTCCAAACGCTTCCAATTTCAAATTATTAAATATTTTTTCAACAATTTGTTAATATCTGATATTTGAAAAAAAATTTATCAACTTATTTTTACATTTTTCATTTTATTAATGTTATGAAATAAAGATCCAGACATTTACAGCTAGTTCATAAAAAATGTAATTTACAGGTTTCGGATTTCTGAAATGAAAAATGAAATGTTACACACTGCAACATAACGTAGCCTAAAGTATAATAATTGAAAAAATACATTCAATAATGAAAAAAAGTTTGTTCAAACATTGTTTTTATCCCCTCCACGTTCACTCCTTCACGCTACGCCATGCAGCAAATAGATTTGGAAATTCAACTTTTTTTATAAATAAAACTATAAGTCCGATCGGAAAAGTGAAGATACCGCTGGATTCATGTCGGCGATATCTCTAGGTGTTTTTTCATTTGTTTGAAAAAGTCAATTTTTAAACAATTAGATTGTTCATAATTTTTGACAATTTATTTAACCATGATAATATAAAATGAAATGTTACATACTGCAACATAACACTGAGAAAAATGGATTATACCGGGTAATAAAAAAGATGTTACCGGATATAATCTTGGAATATTAACTATGGGACAGCGATCCAGATTATTAGAACTACAATCTATAGATATTAAGAAATAGATATGACAGGATAATATCTTGGATTATTAAACTTTATCATCTGAGATAATAAGATCTATAATCCAAGATTTTTAAATCTAATATCCATATTAGAATCCTGGACCATTAGATAACCTCAAATATATATATAATAATTTTTGCAAACGTATTTATAAATCGATACAAAATTTTGATAGACGAGCTCGGAATTAGAACTAGAAACAAATTTAAATTTTTTAAACACACAATAAGCAGGAAAGTGGCTATCATAAGACTACAAAAACGAAAGTAAAGGTGGCTAATTCTGTAATTTTACAAGTGGCAGTGATGTGTAATGAAAAGATATATAAACTTAACCATTTTCAAAATCTAATTCACATGTGATTTAGCACTAATAATCATTTTATAACTAAATTATTACTCGTTTTAATGCAAACAGATGCATATGACACGCGCCACGATGCGACGTACCATACGAGACTATACAGACGCATGGATATTTTAAAATCTGAGATGTTACAAATTAATGTCTGAAGATTATAAGAATGTAACATCTAGAGATCATATTTCGTAACATCTGCATATATTAGAAAAATATTATAGATTATACGCGCTAATATACTTTTCTATACAGTGTATTATACTTTAATTCTATTATCCAGTTCGTATAATCCATTTTTCTCAGTGAACGTAGCCTTGAGTATAATAATTGCACAAAAACATTTAATAATGAAAAAAAGTTTGTTTAAACATTGTTTTTATCCCCTCCACGTTCACCGGAAAAGTGAAGATACCACTGGATTCATGTCGGCGATATCTCTTAGGTGTTTTTTTCATTTGTTCAAAAAAGTCATTTTTTAAACAATTAGGTTGTTTATCATTTTTGACAATTTATTTAATAATGATAATATAAAATAAAATGTTACATACTGCGACATAAAGTAGCCTAAAGTATATAATAATCGAAAAAAAACATTCAATAATGAAAGAAAGTTTGTTTAAACATTGTTTTTATCCCCCTCCAGCTCCTTTAATTTTGGCAGATCGTCAGAAAATGGCAGGGAAAATTCGTCTGCCAAGATAATAAACACATTAGATTCTTGAAAAGTTTTCAAATAATTTTCAAAAACCAAATTTTATGTATGAATGAATGTTTGTACCTTGAAATTGCTTAAAATTATATAATTTAAGAAATTTATAAATATTTCGATTAAACCTTTAATTCAACATTTCGGCTGAGAGTTTTTTTTCCATCATCGACATAACATAACATTTCACAAGAACTTGAACATTTCTTCTTTAATTTTTAACTTTTTAAGTGAAATAACTTATCGTACGAGTCGATATATTCCGCAGATTTCGAATATTATATATATGAAAAACCAAGTGCTAAATTCAAAAAAATTATATATTTCCGATTATAGTCCTTATTAGGTACAAAGGACTCCCGCCGACCAGGATCGACGGCAGCAGTTCGGCTGAGGGAGGAGAAGCCGTGATCATTGTTCGCAGGTAACCAGGGAGTAAGTGACCATCGTCCTACGTAATCACCTTACGGGATTTCCCTAAGCTGAAAAGTGTGAAGGCCTAAGTAGGGCAATGAACAAATCTGGCGCCAGTCATCGAAAGAGAGAGAGAGAGAGAGAGACCTTTGGCGCGTGTGCAAAGTCCACTTTGCAACTTGTCATCCCTATATCGCCTCTGATGAATGGACGGGTATACCTGCGATCTTGAGATTAGTATCTGTTTTGCCTAATATTTCTTTCTACTTATTTGTGGATTTTGATGTATGCAAATATTTTTCAACAGGCAACAGGAAAGAGAATTTTTATTCCAATTTCTCTACAAGAAAAATTCATTTTTTCGGGGTTTTCAGATATAAAATAGACGCAATTTTGAAAATGACACAGAATATTTGGATGAAAATGTTATCAGTATTGTCTTCAATAAAATAGAACTCATTTTATAACCCTTATGGAGAAATTTCGTGGCAGTCTTGCATTCCCAGTCTTGGCGCTATCTAGGAGTTTGTTACGAATTTGAATATATAAAGATTTGCCAGATTTTAGCTAGTTTCTAGATAGAATCACGGTTTGGACTTGAACAAAATTTACAGAGGTGAATTCAGAAAATAATAATTTTTGAATAAAAGATTCAGGATATTACAATGCATAATTCTACAAATGCTCAAGCAATAATGAACTGTACACTAGGGCGTATCGAAAAAAAAAGTTGTTTGCGCGAAGTTCTAATAGCAATGAGAACTTTCTTTTGGTAGTCAAAAACACTCCCCTAAAGTTTCATAAAAAAAAATTCCTTCTGTCTCCGCATCGCAGGTGTAGCTAAAAATCACAAAAAACGAAGCACTGCTTCAAATTTGAATAGCAAAAAAATATTTTCTTTGGATTCAAATTATCAATAATAATAGTTCAAAACAATTCGATTCATACCTGTATAGCGATAATTCCATTAAAATATTTTTTACCCTCCCTAATTGACTTTGTAGTTTCAAAGAATCGAAGAAAGTCGACTTTTTCGCTATTTTCTTAGATTCATGGAAAATTTTTCGACTATTTGACCATATAATGTGTGATATACGTTAATCAAAATTTATTTGCAATATGTTGCAACAATAATATATAAGGAATGTTGACATTGAAATAATTTTCATTGACTTTGAATTACAAGAAAATATTCAAAAGTGATATATTGCTCTTTATTTGACAATAACATTAATTTTCGGTATATAAATTATAAGAAAAAATAGTTCGAAGCAAGTGGATTTTTAGTTACATAGCAAACAATGATTCAAATCTTTTTACCCTACCTAAGTGACCTTGAAGTTTAAAAAAATCGAAAAAAGTAGACTTTTTCGCTATTTTCTTATACTCATGGTAAATTTCTCGACATTTCTCTCATCACATATAATGTGTGATATAAGTTAACCAGAATGTATTAGCAATATGTTGCAACAATAACATACAAGGAATGTCGATATTAAGATCATTGTATTGATTTTGGATTACAAGAAAATATTTAAAAGTGATATATTACTCTTTATTTTCAAACAAAATTAATTTTCGGTACCTTAATAAGGTAAAAATGTTTATGCTTATCCGGCCAGAATAAAGTAGAGGATTAAGAAGAAGCCCAGAATTTCATTTTTTCGCTATTTTCTTAAAGTTATATGACTTATCAACCATGTGACCATCATGCCATGAAATTGAATTCTGTTTTTTTTTTTAAATCCTCTGCGTTATTCTGGCCGGATAAGAATTATTTAAATTACCTCCTAAATGTACAAGTGTAAATCGATGTACACTGGAAAACATTTTTAGCTTATTCAGATTCCCAAAATTAATTTTGTTGTGAAATGAAGAGCAATATATCACTTTTAGATATTTTCTTGTAATCCAAAATCAATAAAAATGATTTTAATATCGACATTTCTTATATATTATTGTTGCAACATATTGAAAATATATTATATCACACATTATATGGTCAAATAGTCGATAAATTTACTATCAGTCTAAGAAAATAGCGAAAAATTCTATTTTTTTCGATATTTTGAAATTTCAAGGTCACTTAGGTAGAGTAAAAAATAGTTGAATTATTTTCTGCTATGTAAGTACAAACCCACTTGCTTCGAACTATTTTTTCTGATAATTTATATACCGAAAATTAATTCTATTGTCAAATAAAGAGCAATGTATCACTTTTGAATATTTTCTTGTAATTCAAAGTCAAAGGAAATTATTTTAATATCAACATTCCTTATATATATTATTGTTGCAACATATTGCAAATACATTGTGATTAACATATATCACATATTATATCGTCAAATAGTCGAAAAATTTACCATGAATCTAAGAAAATAGCGAAAAAGTCGACTTTCTTCGATTCTTTGAAACTACAAAGTCAATTAGGGAGGGTAAAAAATATTTTAATGGAATTATCGCTATACAGGTATAAGTCGACTTTCTTGGAACTATTTTTATTGATAATTTAAATAATAATAAATAATTAAACCAATGAAAAAAACACCTAGAGATATCGCCTACATGAATCTAGTGGTATCTTCACTTTTCCGATCGGACTCATAGTTTTATTTATAAAAAAAGTTGAATTTCAAAATCTATATGCTGCATGGCGTAGCGTGAAGGGGTGAACGTGGAGGGGATAAAAACAATGTTTAAACAAACTTTTTTTCATTATTGAATGTTTTTGTTCAATTAATATACTTTAGGCTACGTTATGTTGCAGTATGTAACATTTCATTTTATATCATCATTGTTAAATAAATGGTCAAAAATTATTAACAATCTAATTGTTTAAAAAATGACTTTTTTAAATACATGAAAAAAACACCTAGAGATATCGCCGTCATGAATCCAGCGGTATCTTCACTTTTCCGATCGGACTTATAGTTGTTTTTTATGAAAAAAGTTGAATTTCCAAATCTATATTATGCATGGTGTAGCGTGAAGGAGTGAACGTGGAGGGGATAAAAACAATGTTTAAACAAACTTTTTTTCATTATTGAATGTTTTTGTTCAATTAATATACTTTAGGCTACGTTATGTTGCAGTATGTAACATTTCATTTTATATCATCATTGTTAAATAAATTGTCAAAAATTATAAACAATCCAATTGTTTAAAAAATGACTTTTTTAAACACATGAAAAAAACACCTAGAGATATCGCCGTCATGAATCCAGCGGTATCTTCACTTTTCCGATCGGACTTATAGTTTTTTTTATGAAAAAAATTGAAATTGCAAATGTATATGCTGCATGGCGTAACGTGAAGGACTGAACGTGGAGGGGATAAAAACAATAGATAATTTATTAATTATTGATAAGTGAATCTTTGCGCAGCTTGAATAATGGTTTACTCTAGTATTATTATATGTTTTGGTAATATCTTTGTCCCTAAGCTTGAAAAACCTGGAAACATGTTAATAACAATGTAATTGTTTAAATAATTTGTT
>CAKNXH010060266.1:0-26449 GCA_932178445.1 Andricus quercusramuli
CCTAGAAGTTTTTGAAATATTCTTAAATTCTTTGGAATTAGGCTTACCCTATTAGATTGCACGTGCCAGCTTCGTCGTTTTCCATGCCTTTGTGACCCGTCATCAGACATTGTGGAATCCACTCTGTTACCACCGAAACCTCCGTTGTCGTACTGGCCTACGAGAAGTCGTAGTCTATTTCCTGGACATATACCCTGAAAAAAAAGGTAAAATTAATTTAGATGATGACAGACCTCGGATTCACTTCAGAGATAAAAAATAGTGTAAATAGTGTCACAAATTTGAAAAAATAAGAGTGAAAATACTGTCATACAATTTGTCGAGCATTAAACTTATGTCAGAAATAAAAAAATTTGCAAATGAAAATTAACTCTACTTTTGAAGCAGAATTTCCAGTTTTTTAACCTATTATTTATCAAGTATTACAAATAAACTTCAATGTTTATTTAAAATTTTATTCTTTAGTGTAAAAATGATCAAAATTCCTATTTATTTATCGCAGGCTTAACAGTCTTTTCCATATTTCCCTCTTTTTCTCGTTTTTCCACTTAAATGCGAACTGAATTAGTAGAAGTTTTTGGTTCAAAATTGAATTATTTTGTTCAAAATTGAACAATTTTCTAAAAAAAGTCATACTTCTTAGTTGAAAATTCTTCTTCTTGGCTACAAAATTCCACAATTTGATTGCAATTTTTTTTCTTTCTTGATTAAAAAATTTTTCTTTATTATAAATTCAACTATTTTGTTAAACGTTCTTCTTTTTTATTTGAAAATTTATCTCTTTCGGTAGAAATGTCACCTTTTTAGTTAAAAATACACCTGTATGATTAAAAATTAATCTATTTCGGTTGAAAATAAGGATTTTTGTTGAAAATTTAACTGTTTTATACAGAATTCGTATTTCTGGCTGGCAAATTCAACAATTTGGTAAAAAATTGAAATATTTTATTGACAATTTATGTATTTTGTTGAAAATTCGTCTTTTTGGGTAGAAAATCAATTATTTTTGGTTGTGAATTAATCAGTTTTAGTTGAAGATTCAAGTATTTTGTTGAAAATTCGTTTTTATTGCTTAAATCCAACTGTTTTTTATTTAAAATTAAAATATTTTTTGTTGAAATATCAACTATTATCTACATTTTTCATTGAAAATTTATCTTTCTAGGTTGAAAATTTTACTCCTTGGTTGAAAGTTGAACTACATTCTTAAAATTTAATTTTTTACGTTAAAGATTCATAGTTTTAGTTAAAAATTCGTTTTTTTTTGTTTGTCTTTCCTTTGGTTGAAAATTAATTAATTTAAACTCAAAATTCAACTATTTTGTTGAAAGTTCAACTGATTGGTTGAAAATGAAATTTAAATAAATCAACTGTTTTGTAGAAGAATACCTGTTTTTTGGCCGAAAAATGTAACTATTTGGTACAAAATTAAACTGTTTTGTCGAAAATTGTTTTTTTATTTTATTGAAAATTAATTCTCTCGAATGAAAATTTAAGTACTCCATTTTTTGGTTAAAATTGATATTTTTCAAGATAAAAATTCAAATATTAGGTAAACTAATTGCAGAAACCGAAAAAGTATAAATTAAATATTAATCAAATAAAACTTAGACTGACATCATATCCATTGTATATGCTATTTAGTTGAAAATTTATGAAATTTGTTGAAAATTCGTGCTTTCTCGTAGAAAATTAAACTTCTTGGTTTAAAATTCAACTATTTGGTAAAAAATGTATGTATTTTGTGGAATTATTATCTTTTTGGTTTGAAAATTTATCTCTTTCTGTAGAAATTTCACAATTTTTGGTTAAAAATGCACATGCCTGGTTAAAAAATAATCGGTTTCTATTGAAAATTAAGATTGTTCTTGAAAATTCCATTGTTATGTAGAGAATTAGTATTTTTGGTTTGGTTAAAAATTAATCTGTATTAGTTGAAGATTTAAGTATTTTGTTGAAAAATCATTTTTGTTGATTAAATCCAACTGCTTTTTATTTTAAATTAAAATATTTTCTTGTTGAAATATCAGCAATTACATTTTTCGTTGAAAATTTACATTTTTAGGTGGAAATATCTACTCCTTGGTTGAAAGTTGAACTACATTCTTGAAAATTAAGTTTTTTGACTGAAGATTCATAATTTTAGTTGAAATGTAGTATTTTTTTGTTAAAAATAATTTTTTTCGACTGTAAGTTTGACTATTTTGTTGATCATTCAACTAATTGGATGAAAATGAATTTTTTTGTTGAAAATTCATATTTTCGGTTTGAAAATTCGACTGTTTTGTCAAAAATTAGTTTTCAAAATTGAAAACTAATTCTCTTGAATGAAAATTTAACTACTCCATTTTTTGTTGAAAATTGATCTTTTTCAGTTTCAAAAATTCAAATATTAGGTAACAAATTTTAAAAACGGAAAAAGAATGAAGCAAAAATTAATCAAATAAAATTTGGACTAACATAACATCCAATCTTCAAACTATTTAGTTGCAAACTTATGTAATTTGTTGAAAATTCGTTTTTTTTGTTGGTGGAACATTAATCTTCTTGGTGGAAAATTGAACTATTTTGTTGAAAATGTATGTATTTTGTTGGAAATTCGTCTTTTTGTGTAGAAAATCAATTTTTTCTATTCAATCCAACTGTTTTTTAATTGTTATTGAAATCGTTTCTTGTTGAAATGTCAACTATTACATTTTTCGTTGAAAATTCATCTTTTTAGGTTCCAAATTAAACTCCTTGGTTGAAAGTTGAACTACATTCTTGAAAGTATTTTTTTTAAATTGAAGATTCACAATTTTTACTTGAAAAATAGTTTTTTTTTTGTTAAAAATTAATTCTTTAACTGACAATTTAAGTATTTTGTTGAAAATTCATATTCTCGGGTTGACATTTCAACTTTTTTGTACAAAAACTCGTCTTTTGGAATGAAAATTCAACTATCTGGTACAAAATTAAACTTTGAACTAACATCACATCCATTTTTCAAACTGTTTAGTAGAAAATGTATGTAATTTGTTGAAAATTCGTCTTTTCTGGTATAAAGTTGAGCTTCTGTGTTAAAAATTCATCTTCTTGCTTGAAAAATCAACTATTTAGTTAAAAAATTATGTATTTTGTTCAGAATTCAACTTTTTTGTAGAAAATTAATATTGCGTATTAAAAATTCATCGTTTTGGATGAAAATTCAACTATAGGTTTGAAAATGTACGGATCTTATCAAAATTTAGTCTTTTCTAGTACAGAATTAATCTTTCTTGGTTGAAAATTCAACTTTTTATTGAAAATTGATGTATTTTTTTGAGAATTCACTTTTTTCATAGAAAAATATTATTCTGCGTTGAAAATGTATCTTTTTTAGCTCGAAATTTAGCTATTTGGTTGAAAATTCATGTAGTTTGTTGAAAATTCTTATTTTTTGGTAGAACATTATTCTTTTAAATTTAAAATTCAACTATTTGCTTGAAAATTTATATAATTTCCTGAAAATTCGTATTTTTTGGTAGAAAATTAATCTTCTTAGTTTAAAATTCAATTATTTGGTTGCAAATGTATGCATTTCATTGAGAATTCCTTTTTTTGTAGAAAATTAATATTTTTTGTTTAAAACTCATCTTTTTGATTGAAAAACTAATGATTTTGTTAAAAATTTATATATTTTGTTAAGAATGCATCTTTTTGGTTAAAAATTTAACTATTTGGGTAAACATGTATGTATACTCTTGAAACTTAGTCTTTCCTAGTAGAGAATTAATCTTCTTGGTTAAAAATTTATGTATTTTTTTAAATATTAATTTTTTATCGTAGAAAATTAAAATTCTGTGTTGAAAATTCATCGCTTTGTTTGAAAATTCAACTATTTGATTAAAAATGCATATATTTTGTCGAAAATTCGGCTTTTCTAATAGAAAGTTAATTTTCCAGCTTAAGAATTCAACTGTTTGATTAGATATTTATGTATTTTTTAGATATCATTTTGTTTATTTTGTTGGAAATGTAACTATTTAGTTCAAAATTCAACTGTCTTGCAGAAAGTTCATCTCAAAGATGCACCTGTTTGGTTGAAAATTCATCCTTTTTGGCTTAATCCAATTGTTTTTGATTTAAAATAATAAAAACCTGTTCTTTGTTAAAATATCAACTATTATGCTGATTAAAACCTTACGTGATTTGAATCATCACAAAGATTGAATCATATTATGAAAGAATGAAAAAATATCGATTTTTTTATTTATTTATTTAATATTATGATTCATATTACCTGTCTTCCTCTCAATGCGCAAAGCCACCAACCCTCTAAACCAGACGTATTTTGTTCCAGAACGGTAAGCACATCACCTTTTCGAAATGCTAGTTCGTCCGGAGCCTCTGCTATATTGTCATAAAGGGCACGTGCTTTAACACATTTTTGCTGAAATAGAAACAAGAAGATTAAATATACGCAATCATATTTTGTCTATAATGAGTTTCATATAATATTTTCGCGACTGAAGAAAAATCATGATAAGAAAATTAGTATCTATAGAAACAAATAATGATAAGATATTGAAAGAAGTGATGTAAAAAATAGAGAAACTACAAACAATTGATATATTTATTCACTTAATGTAAAATTTTTAATTATTTCAAGGAATTCACAAGATTTAAAAGAAATTATTGAATATTCTTACGATTTCCAAAGATTTAAGTGGATTTTTTAATTTCCCTTTTTTAGCGAAATTTAACGAATACGTTTAATTTATATTTAAGGGATATTCAAGAGATTTAACAAATTTCAAAGAATTTGGCAGGAATTCCAAAGATTTTAAGAGATTTCTAAAGAACTTTGGAAAATAAATTAAACGAAATTTCAAGGGATTCCTAGCGATTCCAACAATTTTAAGGTAGTTTAAGGTATTTCAAGAAATTTCACCAGACTTAAACAATTTTATTGAATCTCCAAGGATTAAAAAGTTTTTAAGATATTTCAATGATTTCTAGAGATTCGAACGGTTCTTTAGGTAACTTTAGAGAATAACTTTAATTTAATTTATATTTAAAGGTTTTCAAATTATTTCTACTTATTTTAATGATTTCTAGGGATTTAAACATTTTTATTTTTCTAGCAACTTCAAGTTTAATTTATATTTAAAGGATTTGAAACTATTTTTACTGATTTCAATAGATTTTTACAATTTCGAAGCACTGCCAGGAAGTTTAAGGAATTCTAAAGGATTTCAAAAGATTTCGAAGAACTTCCATAGACTTAAGGCTTTTCAAAGGATTTTAAAAGATTTTGATGTACGTTAAAAGATTCCAAAGATTTTCAAGAGATTTAACAAATTTCCAAGAATTTAATACGATTTTCAAATTTTTTTAACGATTTTAGAGATCTTTAACGAAGAAGTTCAATTCAATTTATATTTACGGGATTTCATATGATTTCGACTTATTTTAATGGATTTTTACGATTCCCAAACTTTTCCGGAAATTTTAAGGGATTCTAAATTTTCTAGAATAGTTTCTACCAAGTTTGTTAAACTAACTTCCAGCCAAGTAATTTAGTTTTTTAAAATTTTTCTTCTAATTTTTCTTTCCCCTTTTTAATTTTTGTATGAAGAAACTGAACTTTTTTGTTTTATTCTAATTTAAAATTCTTAAATTTCAGTTTAATTTTCTATAAAAAAAATTATTTTTGACCAAAAAAGACTATCGTCAACAGAACAAATGAATCTTTAACGCAATAGAAAAATTTTCAACTAAAAAAGACAAATTGTCAACCAAATAGTTGAATTTTGAAGTAGAAAATATCCATTATCAAGAAAAAGTGGAACAGTTAAATTTTCAGTTGAAAAAATTAATTTTCTACCAAAATGATGAATTTTCAACTTGAATGCTGAATGTTCAAATGGAATAATTGAATTTCAAACAAAAAACAATGAAGATTAAACTAAAATGATGAATCTTTAACTAGAGTAGTTGAATTTTCAAAAAAAAAAGATCAATTTTCAACCAAGAAGATTAATGCATAAAAAAGAGGGGAATTTTCAACAAAATACATGAATTTTCAATGGAATAGTTGAATTTTCAACCAAAAAAGATCAATTTTCAACCTGAAACGGAATAGTTCAATTTTCAGTTACAACAAATTAATTTTTTACCAGACTGATGAATTTTCAATCAAAAAGGGAAGTTTAATTTTCGGTTGAAAAAAAATAATTGTCCACCAAACTGATGAATTTCAAAATAAAATACTGAATCTTCAAACTGGTATAGTTACATTTTAAACAACAAAGATAAAGTTTCAACTAAAATGATAAAATTTCCAATCAAAAAGATGAATTTTTAACGAATATTAATTAATTAATTAATTTCTAATTGATTAATTTCTTAAAAAATACGAAATTTCAGCAAAATACATGAATTTTGAAATAAAAAAAATTGTCAACGAAAAATTGAATATTCAAATTAATATATAAAAATTTAAATCTTGAACCAAAGAGATCAATTTTCAAATAAAATAATGGTATACTTAATTGTAATAATTACATTGTCAGTTTAAAAAATAATAATTCAAACAAAGTTATGAATTCCCACTGAAAATGATGAAAAACTAGAATAATTGGATTTTCGACCAAAAAGAGAAATTTTCCACCAGGAAGATTATTTTTTTCAAGACTAATTTTCATCTAAGAAAGATAAATTGTCAATCAAAAATTGAATAATTACTTTTCAGGTAAGAAAATTGTATGTACAACCAAAGATATGAATTTTCAACTAAAAAATGATGGAATATTCAACTGGAATAGTAAAGCAGGGCGTCTACTCAATTTTGCCCAAGAAATTCCCGGACGATTTCCGCATTTTCCCCGCTTAAAAAATATAAGGTCCCTCTTTTAAAAAGATTTTTAATAATTTTAATTTTAAATAAGAAAAAAGTGGCAAAAGTAGCTCATAGAGAGAAAAAAATGATAAATTACAAGGAAATTAAATGCACTTCCCGCATCAAAAATAAAATAAAGGACAATTCCCGGACGACCTCCGCATTTTTCCTGCTTAAAAAATATAAGGTCCCTCTTTTAAAAAGATTTCTAATAATTTTAATTTTATATAACAAAAAAGTGGCGCAAATAGCTCAAAGAGAGAAAAAAATGATATAAGGAATAATATATAAGATATATATAAAAATATGATTATAAGGAAATTAAATGTACTTCCCGCATCAAAAATAAAATCAAGGACAATTCCCGGATTTTGTTTCCATTCCCGGACAAATATAAATTAAATGTTCATTTAAATTTCGGAAAAGAAAGATAAAATATTTAGAAATAAGACTGATCACTTACTAAGAAAATACCACACTTAAGCAAAATTGTTCCACAAGTGGTTTCTTTCAAATTTTATTGCTGTCCCTTCCTGTTCTAAAAAAAATCCCTTGCCCCACTGTCGCCGAAAGGACTGGCTTTTCTAGCTGTAACATAAGCCCTGGGAAAATTTTTTTCAACCTGCTATCCCTTGCATACAAGACCCTCCATTGCTGACCAACCCGGCAGTTTTCACGCCCAAAAAAAGTTGATTATAAACAGTTATTCGTTTTCAAGGAAATAGTTAATAGATGTGTCAGCTGACAATTTCAAAATGACACTGACCACAATATGGAAATTACTTGGCTGCGGATTGCAATGAAAAATTCAAGTTAAATTCCAAAGAAATTAAATGAATTGGAAACAATTTAAAAATATGAAAAAACCTTTATTGAATTCAGTTAATTTGAAATGAGCTCAGAAAAATTTAAGGGAACTCAACATAATTTGATGAAATGCCTGGGAATTCAATATTAGGTTAAAAGACTTTAGGGCCAATGAAATAAAAACTTTAACAAATTAAAAAAATCTATTGAATTAAATAGAATTGAGTGAATTTAGAAGAATGCAAGTAAATTCAAAAAAATGAATAAAGAGAATTCCAAAGAATGTAAAAGAATTCATGGCGAATTAAAAAATTCAAATCTTTGAAATTATACTGATTAATGACCAAAGGAGTGACTAATGACTACAAAACAATTCAAGTTAAATTTAAAAGAATTCAAATGATTTAGAAAAAATTCTACAAATCGAAAAAATGCCATTGATTACAATACAATTTCAGTTAATATAGAGGAATTGAAGGAAAATGAGAAAAATTCGATGAAATTCAAAAGAAATCAAACTGAATAAAAAAAAGGTGAATTCAAATAATTGAAACATATGAAAAAATGCATTAAATTGAGTAAGTTGGAAACTTGAAATAAGTTTAGAAAAATTATAGAGAATTAAAAAGAATTTGATGTAATGCCTAAGAATTAAGGTGAGTTTGAAAGACTTCCAGATGAATTAAACATAAACTTTTTAAAAATCCATTTAATTAAGTGAATTTAGAAGAATTCAAGAGAATTCAGGATAAGTTGATAAGAATGCAGGGATACTTCCAAATGAATTGCAAGAAATATTTGAAAATGTCTTCAAATTTTTAAAACCCTACAAAATCCCTCATTTTTTGTGAATAAATTGTTTAAATCTATTGAAAATACCTTGGAGTCTTGAAATACCCTAAAATATTTCAAAGTCTTTGGTAATTTTATCAATTGATCCTCAGGACCAATTAAATAAAAACTTTTAAAAATTCCAAAAAATGCATTGAATTAAGTAAAATTGAGTACATTTAGAAGAATTCAAATTAATTAAAAAAATTCCAAAGAATTTAAAAGAATTCAGGATAAATTAATAAGAATTCAGGGTGAATTCCCAGAACTAATTGCAAATCTCTTCAAATCAATGAAACCCTACAAAACACCTTATTTCTCGTGAGTAAATTCTTTAAAATCCACTAAAATATTATAAAATCCCATGACATTCTATGAAATATGAAGATATTTCCTGAAATGCTGGAAAATTTATTAAAATACCTTGAGAGCTTTGAAAAACCCTTACAATCATTGAAATCCTCGGAAATCTTATAAAATCCGGTGAAATCTTTTAAAATATCTTAAAACCTTATAGGTCCTGTAAAATCATTCAAAATCTTCCGAAATTTTAGATTCTTTATCCTAAATAATTTCGCGCTTTGAAATTCCTTCAAGTTAATAAAACTAATGAAAAAATTCTTTGGAATCTTTTAAAATTTCCTAAAATATTTAAAATCCTTTGAAATTATTTGAAACCCCTTGAAACTTTTAAAAGCTGTTGAAAATTCTTGAGAATTTAAAAAAAACACTCTAAAAACTTTAGAATACCTTAAAATTCCCAGAAATGTTTGAAAATCGTAAAAAATCGATTAAAACCGATATAAATACTATGAAATCCCTTAAATAGAAATTTAATTGAACTTATTGATTAAGATTCCCTTAAAAACCCCGTTGAAATCCCTGGAAACCATTGAAATACCTTGAAATTCTTTGAGATTGAATAAAATCCTTTAAATCTCGTGAAATTTCTTAAAATGTCTTGAAATCATTGGAATCCCTTGAAATTTAATTTTATTTATTTTCCAAAGTTCTCTAGAAATCTCGTAAAATCATTGGAAATCCTACCAAATTCTTAAAGTTTGTTAAATCTCTTGGAAATCCTTGGAATCTTTTAAAAATAGCTTAAAATTATTTAAAATCCCGAAAAATCCTTCGATAAGCCTTAGGTCCGTGGAAGTCCTTTTAAATGTCTTAAAATGCTTTTGAATCCCTTAAAATTCCCGGAAATGTTTGGAAATCGTAAAAATCCATTAAAATCAGTAAAAATTATTTGAAATTCCTTGAATATAAAATAAATTTATTCATTAAGGTTCTCCAAAAAAAAAACATTGAAATCCCTAGAAATTATTGAAATACCTTGCAATCTTTAAAATTGTATAAAATCCTTTACTCAGTACATTTCAAATTTAAAAAATTTGTATTACAATTTTTTTTTTTAAAACTCTAAACTGAACAATTTTCAGAAACACACAAAAAATTGCGTTGGAGGTTATTTTTCGCACAAACAGATTGGTTGAAAAATAACAAAAAATAGGAATAAAATTATATAAAATTTTTTTAAATTAAATATAGGTCACTGGGGAAAAATGTTTTTAAAAGTACTTTCACGATCGCAATGTTTTCTGATAAGTTGTAAAAAATTTAGTTCAAAGATTTGTTGAACAATTTTTTTTTACTACATTGACATTGTTTTTTCATCAATAATTGCACTTCGTTAAAATAAAGTCATGTTTTAATAATACTGCAAGATTTATCAACAGTTATTAAAAAAATTAAATAAAATAAATATTTTAAATTAAATATTTTTATAATTTCACAACTGAGATATTAACCAACGAATAACACTTCTAATTGTAAAACTGAGCACCATTGGATGCCGAAACGTTTAAAACAACTTAATTGCTTTTAATTCACCTGACCCTAGAACCAACAACTTATATCAACAATTTCGACAACATTTTCAATAGATTTAACAAATTTCAAAGAATTTCAAACGATTTTCAAAAATTTAAAGAGATTTCAGAAGATCTTTGGAAAATTAATTAAATTAAATTTCAAAGAATTCCTAACGATTCCAATGATTTGAATGGGGTTTTAAGGAAACCTTAATTAATAAGTTCAATTAAATTTATATTTAAGGGATTTCACATTATTTCTATCGATTTTAATAGATTTTTTACGATTTCCGAGAATTTTAACGGATTCTAAAGTATTTCAAGAACTTTTTGCAGGATTTTAAGCTTTTTTCGAAAGCTTCCAAGGATTTTCAAGACACTTAATGAATTTCAAAGAATTTCACACGATTTCCAAAAATTTTAAGAGATTTCTAGAGATCTTTGGAAAATGAATTCAACGGAATTTAAAGGGATTCCTAGCTATTCTAAAAATGTCAAGGTATTTTAAGAAATATTACCAGATTTAAAGGATTTTATTGAATCCCTCTTAAAACATTCCAAGGATTGTCAAGAGAATTAATAAATTTCCAAGAATTTGGTAGGAGTTCCAAAGATTTTAAGAGATTTCTAGAGAACTTTGGAAAATAAACTAAATGAAATTTCAAGGGATTCTTAGCGATTGCAAAAATTGCTTGAGATTTAATTTAGTCTCCAAAGATTTCAAGGTATTTCAATGATTTCTAGCGATTTAAACTTTTTTATTTTATTTTTTTTGCAACTTTAATGAATAATTTTAATTTAGTTTAAAAGCATTTTGCTGGATTTTAAACATTTTTGAAAAGATACCAAATATTTTCAAGAGATTTAACGAAATTTCGAAGAATTTGGTAGGATTTATAAAGATTTTAAGAAATGGTTCAAACTATTTAGTTGAAAATTCGTCTTTTTTGGTACAAAGTTGATATTTTGTGTTCCAAATTCACTTTTTTGGATGAAAATGCAACTATTAGTTTGAAAATGTATGTATCTTGTTGAAACGTAGTCTTTTCTAGTAGAGAATTAATCTTCTTGATTGAAAATTTAATTATTTATTAAAAATTTATGTATTTTGTTGAGATTTCATTTTTTCATAGAAAATTAATATTCTGTGTTGAAAATTGAGCTTTTTTATTTCAAAATTTAACTTCTTGCTTTAAAATTGAACTATTGGGTTAAAAATTTATATATTTTGTTCAGAATTAATTTTTTCTTGTGAAGAATTAATATTTTGTAATGAAAATTCATCTTTTTGTTTGAAATTTTCATATTTTGTTTAGAATTCATCTTTTTTTGTTGAAAATTCAACTATCTCGGTAAATATGTACGTATTTTGTTTAGAATTTATCGATTTTGGTAGAAAATTATTATTCTCTGTTAAAAATTCATCTTTTTGGTTGAAAATTCAACTTTTTGGATTTTCAAGAGATTTAACCAATTTCAATGAATTTGGTAGGATTTCTAAAGATTTTAAGCTTCATTTTAAGGGATTTACAGATAAATTTGGAAAATAAATTAAATGAAATTTCAAGAGATTTATAGGTATTCCAAATATTTCAAACATTTCAAGGGATTTACATTTTTTTTTAAAGGGAACGTTAATGAAAAAGTTTAATTTAAATTAAAGAGATTTCTACTGATGTTAATGGATTTTGATGATTTTCAAAGTTGCTAATCTCTCGAGATTTGAAGGAAATATTTCAAAGATTTTAAGCGATTTTAAAAAGTTCCAAGGGATTTCTATACAAGTTTAGGTAATAAATTCAATTTATTTTATTTTCAAGTGAAAATTCCTCTTTTTGGTTGAATTCAACTCTGTTTGATTTCAATCAAAATCTTTTTTAGACAAAATAATATCAACTATTATGTTTTTCGTTGAGAATTAATCCATTTCAGCTGAAAATTCATGTATTTTGTTAAAAATTCTACTATTTTATTTGGTTGAAAAGTAACATTTTTGTTGAAAATTCATATTTTCGGTTTGAAAATACAACTTTTTTGTAGGAAATTCGTCTTTTTGGTTTGAAAATTCAAAAAATTTAGTGGATATTTTTTTCTATCTTGGGTTTCAAAGTTTTTTTAGTTGAAAATAATTTCTTCTCATTTGAAAATGAAACTACTTGATTCAAAGTTAAACTACTTTGTTAAAAATTAATCTCTTTGGTTGAAAATTTAACTATTTTGTTGAAAATTCGTTTTTTTTTAATTTACTACTCCATTTTTGGTTGAAAATGTATCTTTTTTAGTCGAAAACTCATCTATTTTGATGAAAATTCATGTGTATTGTTGAAAATTAATCTTTTTTGGTATAAAATTAATTCCTTCTTATTTGAAAATAGAACAACTTGATTCAACGTTGAACTACTTCGTTAAAAATGAAATTTTTGGTTGAAGACTCAGCATTTTAGTTGAAAATTCACCGCTTTGGTTGAAAATTTAACTACTTTGATGAAAATTCGTTTTTTTTTGCGCCAAAAATGAAATTTTTTTCAATTAAAATTTTACTGCTCAATTTTTGTCTTGGAAATGTACTTTTTTTAGTTGAAAACTCATCCACTTTGCTGAAAATTCATGTTTGTTTTCGAAAATTCGTCTTTTTTGGTAAAAAAAATCATTTCTTTGGTTGAAAATTTAATTATTTTGTGGAAAAATAGTTTTTTTTTTGTTGAATTCAACTGTGTCAAAATCTTTTTGAGATGAAATAATAAAAACTATTATACTATTCGTTAAGAATTAATCTATTTCGGTTGAAAATTCACGTATTTTGTTAAAAATTCAACTATTTTATTGGTTGAAAAGTAACTTTTTTGTTAAAAATTCATATTTCCGGTTTGAAAATACTACTTTCAGAAAATTCGTCATTTTTGTTTGAAAATTTAACAATTTAGTGGACATTTTTTTTCTATCGTGGTTTTTAAAGTCTTTTTGATTGAAAATTCGTTTTTGGGAACAAAATTAATTTTCTTGGAAAAAAATTAATTTCTTATTTGAAAATTGATCTACTTGATTCAAAGTTGAACTACTTTGTTAACAATTTAATTTTTGGTTGAAGATTCAGCATTTTAGTTGAAAATTCATCTCTTTGGCTGAAAATTTAACTACTTTGCTGAAAATTGATTTTTTTTCTTAATTGAAATATTATTACTCCATTTTTAGTTAAAAATGTACCCTTTTTAGTTGAAAGCTCATCCACTTTGCTGAAAATTCGTCTTTTTTGGTACAAAATTAATCTTCTATGGTTGAAAATTTAACTATTTTCTTGAAAATTATTTTTTTTATTGAATTCAACTGTGTGAAAATCTTTCTTGGATCAAATAATATCAACTATTATATTATTCGTTGAGAATTACCCTATTTCGATTGAAAATTCATGTATTTTGTTAAAAATTCAACTATTTTATTTGGTTGAGAAGAAATTTTTGTGTAAAAATGCATATTTTCGGTTCAAAAATACAACTGTTTTGTAGAAAATTCGTCTTTTTTGTTTGAAATTTCAACAATTAGATGGACATTTTTTTCTATCTTGGTTTTTAAAGTTTTTTAATTGAAAATTCGTTTTTGGGAAGAAAATTAATTTCTTCTTATTTGAAAATGGATCTACTTGATTCAAAGTTGATCTACTTCGTTAAAAATGTAATTTTGGGTATAAGATTTATCATTTTAATTAAAAATCCATCTCTTTGGTTGAAAATTTAAGTATTTTGTGGAATAATTTTTTTTAATTGAAATCATCTATTTTGCTGAAAATTCATGTGTGTTGTTGAAAATTCGTCATTTTTGGTAAAAAATTAACCTTTTTGGCAAAAAATTAATTTCTTGTCAGAAAATTTATGTTTTTTCAGTTCAACATTGAACTGATTTATTGACATAATAATTCAACTACTTAATTCAAAGTTCAACTACTTCGTTAAAAATTCAGTTTTTGGCTGAAAATTGAACTATTTTGTTGAAAATTCGTTCTTTTTTCATTGAAGTTAATGTTTTTTATTTTAAACTTTACTACTCTATTTTTTGTTGAAAAATTACCGTCTGTAGTTGAAAACACATTTATTTTACTGAAAATTCATGTGTGTTGTTGAAAATTCGTCTTTTTTATAAAAAGATTAATCTTCTTCACAAAAAATTAATTTCTTATTAGAAGTTTTTTCTTTTTCTGTTGAAAATTCATTTATTTGGTTGAAAATTCATGTGTGTTGTTGAGAATTTGTCTTTTATGGTAAAAAAAAAATCTTCTTAGCAAGAAATTAATTTCTTCTTATTTGAAAATTGAACTGTGTCAAAATCTTGTTGAAAATGCAACAGTTCAGCGGAAATTTTGTTCTTTCATGTTTCAAATTTCGGCTTTTTCGTTTTAAAATTGCTCTCATTTGGTAAAAAAAAAAATTTTTGTTGCTAAAAATTCAACTATTTTGGTAGAATATTGATCTTATTTGGTTGAGGATTCAGCTATTTTATTGAAAATTCGCCTTTTTTGGTTGCATTCAACTCTGAATTCAACTAATTTTGTAGAAAACTCAACTATTTGGTTGAAAATTCATGCATTTTGTTAAAAAATTGGCTATATTTTTCTATAAAGTCCAAATTTGGTTAAAAAACAACTAAAATCCTTTTCTATACTGAATTTCCTGATTTCCCTATATTTTCTCCCGCGGGATAATTACCGTACTGAACTATTCTAATATTATTGAAAAAAGACAGTGAAATTCTTGATTGAATTCTGAAAGGATTGAAGCAAACAGGTATTTTTTATGATTCATCGATATTACAAAAGACATTCTTACCGGATTTAAGCTAGTCGGAATGATCTCAGAGGTCTGAGGCAGCATCCTGAGGTTCATTTGGCTGCTTCTGTTTTTCAGCTCAAAGCCTCAAAAGTCGCAAAACAAATCGCGGTTGCACGCAATCTTTAGCTGCTTCAGCATAATAGATCTACATATACGGGTAAAACGAGTATCACTATATATGCACAGACACACACGCACCCACACTAGATCTACATTCTACACGTACGAGAAGAATAAATCTTATCACGAACACATTATACTCGAATCAGTCTCTATTTGGATCAACTGCACTGTATCAGCTGAAAAGTGCACCAAAGATGCACGAAAGAGTACTTTCTCAATCGGGAGTTGTTTTCTGCAATTTAACTCAGTTTTATTTTTACGCTCGAGGTGAAAGCTGAGTCACACGATCCATACTACTACTATCTATCACACACCCTCCGTTACCTAAGTCATAAGTGAGACTGAGTGAGACGAGACGAGACTAAAGACAAAACCGGGCGGTACTTCTCAAGCCGAACTTTCCCGAGCCTTAACTGGCCTCAACGATGGTCGCCGAACTTTCTTCCAACATGAGGAGCCCCAACCGCACTGCGCATGCGTTGCGCCGAATTTCTGATTGGCTGCATAGCGCGCGCTTATTTAAAATATTTAAAATATGCAATAGAATTGTTTTGAACAAGTAATACTTAGAAAATGCATAATAGTATATTATGCACCTAGGGGGAGAAAAAGTGCCTCTCCCCCTTGGCGCATACGATATTTTTTATAACAAATGGATGATTTCAGGCATTTCCCGAAATGCAGTCATGATTTCAGTCCATATTAGATTTTGTATTATAAAGCATGAAATTAATGTTAACCTAATCTATGGTAATTTTAGAGGTGATTTATGGTAACTTATTATAGATTACCCAAAATTCATTTTTATAAATTACAGGTGAATATGGTAACTTACCCAAAATTCATTTTCAAACATTTTCATAAATTTCCGGAAATTTATGAAAAATGTCCATGAACTTCCGGAAATTTATGAAAATTGTTGGTAACTTAAGGTAATTTTACAGGTAAATATGGTAAATTACCATGAAATACCCAAAATACATTTTTTTAAATTTCCATAAATTTCCGGAAATTTATGAAAAATGTCGGTCATTTATGGTAATTAACAGGTATATATGGTAACTTACCCAAAATTCCTTTTCGAAAATTTCCATAAATTTCCGGAAATTTATGAAAAGTTCCGGTAATTTTATAGGTAAATATGGTAACTTACCATGGAATACCCAAAATTCATTTTTACACATTTCCATAAATTTCCGGAAATTTATGAAAATTTTCCGTAATTTATGGTAATTTTACAGGTATATGTTAAATTTCCATAAATAACCGCAAACTTCTATTATCTGCAACCAAAATTTCCTCTCAGTTTTTACCGTGAGTGGGCTGATAATCATAAAATGCAAGCTCATAGATGCATAATCTTCATTATTCATCTCTGACGTCACTTTCCAGTCCCTAGGGAATAAAAAGTACTTTTTACTCCCTAGGGATTAATAAGCAGAGCTTTAGCCCCGCTTCATAGGCGTCAAAAAGGGCTGAAATCATGCATGTGTCATAAAAAAATACATTTCTCATTGCAAAATATACTTTCGCAGTCATAAATATAATAAATTATTTGATTTCACTGCTGAAAACTCATTATCCCATCGGACATCGAAGAAAGATTTAAATCAAATTATTATATCTATGACTGCGGAAGTTTATTTTGCAATTAAAAATATTTGTATGCATTTTCTAATTATTATTTGTTCAAAACAATCAATTTGCATATTTCAATCATTTTAAATAATCGCGCGCTATGCAGCCAATCAGAAATGCGACGCGACGCATGCGCAGTGCGGTTGGGGTGCAAGATTGGGAGGGCTCTCACCAGAGTGCGCGATCTGTTTGGGTGCGAGTTCCGCGAAAATTCAAATTTAATATATGAAAAATAGCTTTTTTTTATACAAATTATTAATAAAAGTTTAGAGTTGATTCATAAAGAATAGAGTTATAGTGTCAGCCATTCATTAAAAAAAATATTAGCTATTTTAATACTTCGAATATTTTCAAATTAAAAAACCAACTGTTTTCGAGAAAAATCGTCTCCTTTTTTTTTAGTTGAATTCAACTGTTTTTGGTTAAAATTTTCTCGGTTGAAGCTTCTTCTCTGTGGTTGAAAATTTAACCGCTTTTTTAATTTGCCTATACTTTTTTTTTTATTTTTACTTAAAAACTTATCTTTTTTTTAAATTACCTAATTTGTTGAAAATTCGTCCTTTTTGGTTGAATTCAATTGCTTTCAATTTAAAATACTATATTTAAATACTATAATATTATACTCTTTTGGTGAGTATCATTTTTTTCCGTTAAAAACTGATTAAATGAAAATTTAATTTGTCAATTTTTTGTTAAAAATTCGCCTCTTTTAGTTTAAAAATCAAACATTTGAATGAAAATTCATGTATTTTGTTGAAAAATCTTCTATTTTGGTTGAGAATTAATCTTGATGCTTAACAATTAATCTCTTTGGTTGAAAAATTATTTTTCGGTTGAAAATTTAACTAATTTATGAAAATAAGTTTTTCTTTTCTTGAAAATTGTTCTTCTTAGTTAAAAATTCAACTATGTGTTTGAAATTTAATTTTTTTTTTTAGAAAATTATTCTTGTTTGCAAGTTCATTTCTTTGGATTAAAATTCAACTACTTTGTTAAAAATATTTTTTTTGTGTTAAAAATGAATTTTTATGTTAAAAATGAATTTTTATGTTGAAAATTAATCTTCTTGGTTGAAACTTCAAGTATTTTGTTAAACACCTCTTTTATTAGTTCAAAATATTACTTTTTTAACTGAAAAATGAATGATTTCATTTTTTGTAACAAATTTTTTTTTAGTTACAAATTCATTTCTTTGGATCAAAATTTAACTATTTTATTGACATTTTTTCTTTTTCAAAATTAATTTTGGAACTTAAAAATGAAGTATTTCATTTAAAATTCGTATTTTTTATTTAAATTCAAGTGTGTTTCAATTAATATCAAAATCTTTTTTTTTTTTTTATTGAAACATCAATTTTTCGTTATCAATTTATCTTTTTTGATTCAAAGTTATACTACTTTCTTAAAAAGTAACTTTTTGGTTGAAGAAAAATTCAACTATTCAATAGAAAAATTGCCTTTTTTTGTTAAAAATTAATTGTTTTAACAGAAAATTCATTTTTTTTATCTGAAAATTTTACTATTCCTTTTTTTCGTTAAAATTTTGCATTTTTTGTTGTTGAAAATTTTCCAATTTTGTTAAAAATTCGTTTTCTTTTAGTCGGAATATTTAGTTAGAAATTTATGTATTTTTTTGAAAATGTATGTTGATAGTAGAAACCTAGTCTTCTTGTTCGAAAGCTCATATTTTTTTCAAAAATTTAAATATTTCATTTTTCATTTAAAATTGAACTATTTCATTTTTGGTTCGAAATTTATTTTCGTCAGTTGAAAATTCTACTAGTTGGTGAAAAAAATGAAAATGTTATCAAAACCCGTAAATGACTAAATGAGTTTATTTTACAAATGAGCGTTAGACTTTTATTAGTCATTTGTATAAAAAAAGCTATTTTTCATTAATTAAATTTAAATTTTCGCAGAACTCGGACCCGAACAGATCACGCACTTGTGAGTGGTAAACTCCCCCATTTGGCTCTCCAACCACACTGCGCGTGCGTCGAACTAGCAGCCTCATTGGATGTTAATCGCGCGCTTATTTGAAACGATTAAATGTGCAAATCAATTTTTCACAATATATAATGATCATAAAGTACAAAAAAATGTTATGAATGATTTAAAATTTACATTGGTGGAAAAAGGTATACCTTCCTTCGAATTTAAAATCAATCATTTTTTTGTAAAGAGTACAATCAAATAATTATTTCACATTGCACTCTAAAAGACCATTTTATGATCTGAAAATTAATTGTTGTTATTTCCACAATGATGATTTATCATAAAAAAATTGATTTACACATAATAGTTTCAAAAAAGCGCGCCATTTACAGCCAATGAGACTGTCGACGCAACGCATGCGCAGTGATGGAGTCGAGCAAGGGTTTAAAGTTTCATGAAACTTTGACCAAATGAAAAGTTTCACGAAACTTTGGAAACGTTTCAAACATCAGGGCGGGAAAATTCAAAATATGAAAAATACTATTAATTATTAAATATAAACATTTAATAGTATTCTTTGTGTTTCAAAGCAAATCGTTTCAACTAATTCAAATAAATGAATCACGTGTTAATAATAAAATGTAATTTTTTAAATATTTTATTTACAAAATTTGAAAAATGATGTCAATAAAGTGAAAATAAATTTCCTATTCAATACATATTCAGTTTTTAGAATGTTTCATTTTTAAAAAGTTTTCACTAAAAATGAAGAAACGTCGAATGGAAATAAATAAAATACCAAAGAGAAGAGACTTCAACTGATAAAATTTTAATCAAAAACAGCTGAATTCAACCAAAAGGAAAAATACGATTTTTCTTCAAAACAGATTTTTTAGTTTTTTAGTTTGAAAATATGGTTGCTTTTAATTTTCGCTAAAAAAATAGAAAAGTTTTGAAAAAATGTAGTTTGAAACGATCTTTTAGCAAAAAATAATGTTACATTTGTGAAATTCAGAACTATGCAAGAAAAACTGACCCTACTCGAAATATTAAATTTTTTCAACCTGAATGACTGACAACCTTTGACTCTATTTTACGACTAAATTTTTAAATTTTATTATTATTATTATTACGTGATTTAATGAAAATAAATTTCTTTTTCAAATTAATTAAATAAAAAAATAACTATACCTTTTTTGTTTGACAATTGATCTTTTTTAGTAGAAAAATCAATCATTTAGTGGAAAATTCATGTATTCAATTAACATTAGTCTCTTATTGTTGAAAATTAATCTTTTTGGTTCAAAATTCATCTTTTTTGTTGTAAATTCATTTTTTTTAGGAAATTATTCTTGACTTTAAAAGTTCAAGTATCTTGGTTAAAAATTAATTTCTATGGTTGAACATTGAACTTTTTAGTTGAAAATTTGTTTTTTGTCTGGAAATTAATTTTTTAAACTGAAAACTCTAGTATATACTCAAATTTTCAGTTAAAATTTTTATTTTTAATTTAGAATTCATTATTTTGATAGAAAATTCTTCTTTTTACTAATAATAATTTGAAAATTTATCTTTTTTTTTAGATTTTAGATTTAGATTTTAGATTGACTATTATTATTATTTTTTTTTTTTGATAATTCAAATATTTTGTTAAAATTTTTTTTTTTCTATTAAAAATTAATTATATGAAGATTTAATTATCCATTTTTAATTGAAAATTGATCTTTAGTTGAAAAATCAATCATTTAGTTGAAAATTCATGCATTTAATGAAAATTAGTCTCTTTTCGTTGAAAATTAATCTTTTTCGCTAAAGATTAAGCTTTTTGGTTGAAAAATTATTTCTTTAGTTGAAAATTTACTGATTTGTTAAAAATAATTTTTCTTTTGCTTGAAAATTTATCTTTCTCAGTTGAAATTTCATTTTTTTTGTAGCAAATTATTCTTCATGTTTTAAAATTAATCTATTTTGGTTACAAATTAATTTCTATAGTTGAAAACTAAACCATTTTGTTAAAAATTTGTTTTTTGGCTGCAAATTAATTTTCTAAATTGAAAACTCACGTACCAAGATTTTTAGTTAGAAAATGTATTTCTTTAATTGAAAATTGATTATTTTGATACAAATTTCTTATTTTCAAGATGAATAATTTGAAAATTCATCTGTTTTGGTTTAAAATTATTTTTTTTGTAGATAATTAAACGTGAATTTTTTGGCTGAAAATTCATTTGTTTGGTTGAAGAATTATTTTGTGGGAAATTCGTTTTTTTTTAAATTAATTTTTTTAAATAAAAAAATTCAAATGTTCCATTTTTGGTTAAAAATATATACTTTAGTTGAGAATTTCTTTCTATGGTTTAAAATTTAACAATTTTGTTGAAAATTCGTTTTTTCATTGCTTGAAAATTTACCTTTTTTAGTTGAAAATTCAACTAAGTGGTTGAATTACGAATCCGAAATACCAAATGAAAAACAAAAAGGGCCAAAACTTTATTTTTTTTTTTAATAAAAGATTAATTTTAAGCCACGTAGTTCATTTTTCGACTAAAAAAGGTAAATTTTCAAGTAACAACAAAAAATTTTCAGCAGAATTGTTAAATCCTCAACCAAAGAAATTAGTTTTCAACTAAAAAAATGGTGGATCCTTAGCTAGAAGAATTACATTTTTAGTTTAAAAAAAAGTAACTTTCAACCAAAAAAAAAAACGAATTTTCAACCGAATATTGGAATTTTTTACAAAAAAGAAAAATTTTAACCAAGAATAAAATATAAAATTTTCAGTAAAAAAGTTAATTTTTAACCAAAAACTAAATTTTTCAACAAAATATTGGAATTTTCAACTAAAGAGATGAATGTTCATCTAAAATTATGCATCTAAAAAAAATAGATTCTCAACAAAGTAGTTCAAACATAATTAAATTTTCAACCAAAACGATTAATTTTCTACCAAAAAAGATCAATTTCCAACACAATACATGAATTTTCTATCAGATTATGTAATTTTTTACTAAAAGTAAAATACCTTAATTTTCAGTATAAAAAAATTAATTTTAAAGGAAAAAACAAAAAACAAATTTTCAACCAAATAGTTAAACTTTCAGCCAAAAAATATGAATTCTCAACGAGAAATGAAATAGTTGATATTTCAACCCAAAAATATTTTTGTGTTGAATCAAAAACATTTAAATTAACCCAAAAAAGAAGACTTTACAACAAGATAGTGGAATGCTCAACTAAAACAGATGAAATTTTTACCAGAAGAGATGCGTTTTCGAAGATAAAAACGAATTTTTATCCAAAACCTTGAATTTTCAACCAAGAAAGACCAGAAAAGAGAAATAAATAAAAAAAAGTTGAATTTTTTAACGCGCAAGTATTAATTTTCCACAAAAAAGTTAATTTTCAACAAAACAGATAAATTTTCAACAAAAAAAAAGGAATTTCTAGCGTAATTGTAGAGTTTTTAACAAAAGAATTAAATGTTCAACTAACAAATAAAACTTCTAACCAAATAGATTATTTTTCAACAACAAAAAAACGGAATTTCCGATAAAATAGTGAAATTTACAAGAGATGAATTTTCATCTAAAATAATAGACCATCAACAACAACAAAACATTAATTTTTAGCAAGGGAGTTAGCTTTCAGCCAAATAGTTAAATTTTCAACCAAGTATTTTAATTTTCTACCAAATTATTAAGTTTTCAAACGAGAAATAAGACTTTTCTAAAAAAACAGTTGAATTTTTAATTAAAATTATGAACCATCTTCTTAAAAAAAATGTTTGAAAAAGTAGTTAAACTTTAAACCAACTAGTTTATTTTCCAACTGAAAGATGGATTTTTAACCAAACATTTAATAGTTGACATTCCAACCGAAACCGATTTTCAATTAAAATAAAAAACAATTGAATTCAACCAAAAAAGGCGAATTAAAAACAGTTGAATTCATAAATTAATTTTCAACAAATTAGTTTAACTTTCAACCAAGTCGTTGAATTTTCAATCAAAAAAGATGAATTCTCGACAAAAAACGTAAAAGTTAATATTTAAAAAAATACATATGAGTATTTAACAAAATAGTTGAATCCTCAATCGAAACAGATTAATAATTTTCAACCAAATAGTTCCATTTTAACCAAAAAAGATTACTTTTCTACCATAAAAGATGAATTTTCAATCCAAAAGGGTGATTTTTTAACAGTTTTTAACAAAACAGTTGAATTTTCGACCATACAGATCAATTTTGAAAAATAAGGATTAAAATTACACCAGAAACAGTTCAATTTTCAAGCCAAAAAGACGAATTTTTTAGAAGTAAGTTAAATTTTCAACCAGAGATGAATTTTTAACTAAAATGATGAATCAACCAAAAAAATGAATTTTTAAAAACTTTCAACCAAGTCTCTGGATTCAACTAATTTTCGACCGTACAGATCACTTTTGAAACAAAAAAGATTAAAATTACACCAGAAACAGTTCAATTTTCAAGCCAAAAAGACGAATTTTGTAGAATTAAGTTGAATTTTCAACACAAAAGTTCATTTTCAACCAAGAAGGACGACTTTTCTACAGTTTTCTGCAGTTTTCCTCTCTCCTGATCAAACGTCCAGGCAAATGCGAGTACTTCAGTACAGTAACAACTCTCGTTTCTAAATTAGTCAATCCATAATTGAAAGCGTTTATTCGTATTATAACACAATTGTTTAAATTGCATGTAACAGCTGCATTGTATTCCTTAGACTATTATGACTTCTTGCATCAAGAAGTAAAAAATCAAGTGACGAAGGTAACATCGGAAGAGATGTATAGTCAATTTCCATTAATTTGTTTTTCCTTCGAATTGGATTATATTTCATGAGAATGAATTTTATTCAATTGTTCACTGATGCATTTGACTTTTCCATGTCCAAGTTTATTTTCTCACTCCTTTTTATCTGAAAAATTATATTCTCGTTTGTTAAATTTACTAAGTAACTTAAAATATTAGTCTTAGACTTCACAACCCAAAATGCTCTCAAAACAGGGAAAAAAGGGTAATTTTTCATGAAAATAGGGAAATAATATGGGAATACGTTTTTTGTGATAAAATTGGTGTAGGTCACAAATTAAATTCAATTTGAAACGCTTTATATTCCTAAGATTTCAAGTTGAAATCTAATGAATTTTGAACAAAATCGATTCATTTTTAACCAAATAGTTGAATTTTCAACTAAAAAGATAAATTTTCAAACGAAAAGATTAATTTTCTACCAAAAAGACCAATTTTCAAACAAATTTTTGAATTTTTCACTAAAAAATATTAATTTTCAATCAAAAATGGAATAGTTAAATTTTCAGTTAAAGAGATGAAGTTTCAACTAAAAAGTGTATTTTCCACCAAATAATTGAATTTTCCACGAAATTGTTGATTTTTTAAAACAAAAGACAAATTTTCTATAAAAAGTTATTTTTAACCAAATAGTTTAATTTATAATCCAAAAATATGAATTTCCAACAAAAATTATTAGTTTTCAGCCAAATAGTTTAATTGTCGGCCAAAAAATATGAATTTTTAACAAAAAAGTTTATTTTAACTAAATAGTTGAATATTCAAACAAATACTTTAATTTTCAAGCAAATAGTTCAACTGTGAACCAAATAGTTGAATTTTATTTTTAAAAAATAGTTGAGTTTTCAACAACAAAAAAAAACGAATTTTCAACAAATCAGTCGAACCTTCGACCAAAAAGGGTGACCTTTGAACAAAATTGTTAAATTTTAAACAAAATTGTTAAATTTGCCACAAAATAATTAAATTTTCAGCTAAGAAAGATTACTTTCCTACCTCAAAAGATTTTTCAACAAATTAGTCGAATTTTCAAAAAAAATAGATTAAACCCCCAAAAAATTGTATTTTCTACAAAGAAAGATGATTTTTTGACCACATAGTTGAATATTTAACAAAATAATTAAGATTTTAACAAAAAAGTTTCATTTCTAACTAAATAGTTCAATTTTCAACAAAATAGTCATATTAAAAAAAAGGACTAAATGTTAACCAAAAACAGCTGCATTTTCAATAAAAAAATGAATCATTGAACAAATAATTAAATTTTCAACAAAACAGTTGCATTTCTAGTCAAACATTGGAATTTTCAAACAAATGTTTGAATTTTCAACTAAAAAAGATTAAACTTGAATCAAAAACAGTTGCATTTTTAAACAAACAGTTAAATATTCAAGCCAAAAAGATGCATTTTTAGAAGAATGTTGAATTTTTCACAAAACAGTTTGTTTTCAACAAAAAAGTTGAATTTTCAATCAAAAAGAATTTTCGACCAAAAAGATGATTTTTTGACAAAATAGTTGAATTTATAACAAAATAATTAAATTATTAACAAAATAGTTACGTTTCTAACTAAATAGTTGAATTTTTAAACAAATGGCCGTATTTTTGAAGAAGATTAAATGTCAACCAAAAAAAGTTGCATGTACAAACCAAAAAGTTCAACTTCTAAACAAATAATTTAACGTTTAACAAAATAAATGCATTTCTAACTAAACTGTGGAATTTCCAATCAAATATTCGAATTTCTAAACAAAAAAGATTAAACTTCAACCGAAAACAGTTGCATTTTCAAGCAACAAAGATGAATTTTCAACCAAAAATATGACGTTTCTACGAAAAAAGATCAATTTTCCATCAAAAAGGACGAATTTTCTATCCAAAAAGACGAATTCTTAACAAAAAAGTTGTATTTTCAACCAAAAATATGAATTTTTCAAAAAAGTAGTTGAAGTTTTAAACAAAATTAATTAAACACCAAAAAAGTTGTATTTTCAACCAAAAATATGAATTTTTAAGCCAAAAAGACGAATGTTCAACAATACAGTTGAATTTTCGACCAAAAAAAGATAATTTTTTGACAAAATAGTAGAATTTTTAACGAAACAAATAAATTTTCAAGAAAATAGTTCCATTTCTAAACAAAAAGTTGAAAAGAGTTGAATTTTCAACAAAATGGTCAAATTAAACACAAAGATTACATTTTAACCAAAAACTGTTGTATTTTTAATCAAAAAGTTCAATTTTTAACCAAATAATTAAATTTTCAACAAAATAGTTGCATTTCTAATCAGACAGTGGATTTTTCAACCAAATGTTCGAATTTTGAAACAAAAAATATTAAACTTCAACCAAAAACAGTGGAATTTTCAAACAAATAGTTGAGTTTTCAAGCCAAAAAAGATGAATTTTTTAGAAGAAAGTTGAATTTTTAACAGATCAGTTTATTTTCAATCAATAAAGATGATTTTTTAACAAATAATATGACTTTTCTACAAAAAAGTTAAATTCAATAAAAAAGGACGAACTTTCTATGCAAAAAAAGAAAACGAATTTTAAACAAAACAGTTGAATTTTCGAACAAAGATGATTTTTCAACAAAGTGGTTGAATTTTCAAACAAAATAGATAACACCCCAAAAAAGTTGTATTTTCTACTAAAAAAGATGAATTTTTTACCAAAAAGTACAATTTTCCAACAAAAAAAAAGAATTTTCAAGAAATAAGTTG
>CAKNXH010060266.1:49611-66757 GCA_932178445.1 Andricus quercusramuli
AATTTTTGTGTTAAAAATTCTACTGTTTTGTAGAAAATTGAATTATTTAGTTGAAAATTAACCTTTTTGGTTGAAAAATCATATTTTTGGGTTGAAAATTAAATTTTTTTAGACAATTCCTCTTCTTGGCTTTAAAATTAAATCATTTGGTTGGAAATTCATTATTTTGTTGAAAATTCGTCTTTCTTGGTGATAAAATTCAATTGCTTGGTGAAAATATCAACTGTTAGATGCTTTGTTGAGAATTCATATTTTTTGGTTGAAAAGTCAATTATTTGACTCAGAGTTGAATTGTAAAAAAATTAATTTTTTTATTGAGGTTTCATGATTATAGTTGACAATTCAACTATTTGCTTTTAAATTAACTTTTGTGTTAAAAATTCTACTGTTTTGTAGAAAATTGAACTATTTACTTGAAAATTAACCTTTTTGGATGAAAAATCATATTTTTGGGTTGAAAAGTTAATTGTTTTGTAATAATTCTTCGTTTTCGCTTTAAAATAAAATAATTTTGTTGAAAATTCAGGTATTTTGTTCAAAATTCGTCTTTTTTGATAGAACATTAATCTTTTTGGTCGAAAATTCATGTTTTCGGTTGAAATTTTAACAGATTTATTGAAAATTAATTTTTGTTTGTTAAAAATTTACCCTGTATATTGGATAAGTTGGAAATTCGTATTTTTTGATAGAACATTAATCTTCTTGATCGAAATTTCATTTTTTGGTTTCAAAATTTAACAATTTTCTTAACAATTTGTTATTTTTGTTTAAAGTTATTTCTTCATCAAAATTCTTATCTGAAAATTTAACTAATCCATTTTTTGTTAAAACTTCATATTTTATAAGTTAAAAATTTAATCACTTGTTAGAAAATTCATATATTTTGTTAAAAAGTCGTCTTTTCGGTTGAGAATTCAACAATCTTGTTAAGAATTCATTTTTCTTGATTGGAAATGATCTTTTTTGTTAAAAATTGATCTTTTCCGATTTAAAAGTCCACTGTTTTCTAAAACATTCGACTTTTTAGCCTAAAATCTTTACTCTTTTGTTGAAAATTCATCATTCATGGTAGAAAAATCATCTTTCTTAATTGAAAATGAACTTTTTTCATGAAAATTCTACTTTTCGGGTTGAAAATTCAACTTCTAAAAAATCCGTCTTTTTGGCTTAAAAATTGAACTGTTTTTGGTGTAATTTTAATCTTTTTTGTTTCAAAATTTATCTGCTTAATCAAATATTCATCAGTTTTGTAAAAAACTGTTAAAACTTCGCCCTTTTGGATTGAAAATTCAATTTTTGTGGTAGAAAAGTAATCATTTTGTTAGAAAATGCAAATGTTTGGTTGAAAATTATTAATCTGTTTTCGTTGAGATTTCAACTGTTTTTTTAATATTCGTATTTTTTTGCTTAAAATATTAACTATTACATTTTTCTGCGAGTATTAATCTTTTTTGGTTTAAAATTCAACTACTTTGTTGAAAGTTGAACTACTTTGTTGAAAATTAATTGTTTTAGTTGAAATGTAAACTATTACCATACATATTCGTTGATAGTTAATCTTTTTTGGTTAAAAAGTAAACAACTCGGTTTAAAGTTAAACTAGTTTTTTTTAATTAATTTTTTTTTGATGATGCATCATTTTAATTGAAAATTTATATTTTATTTTGTTGAAATTTCAACTTTTTTCAGAAAAGTCGTATTTTTGTCTTAAAAACTCAATAATTTGGTAGAAAATTAAGCAATTTGGTTCAAAATTTAACTTCTTTGTTGAAGATTGCTTTTTTTGTTTTGTTAAAAATTAATTTTTTTATCGGAAAATCTTGTTTGTTAAAAATCATCTTTTTGGTCGTGGATTCAACTATTTGGTTCAAAATTCGTCTTTTCTGGTTTAATTTGATTTGTTGGAAATAATTCGTTTTTTTTTTTTTTGGAATATTAATTTTCTAACGAAAAATTTGACGATTCCATTTTTGGTTCAAAAAATATCCTTCTTAGTTTAAAATTCATCTATTTGGTAGAAGATTCAACTATTTTGTTCAAAATTCATCTTTTTGGCTTGAAAATTTAACTATTTTTATTGAATTTCAATATTTTTTGTTTGCAAATTCAACCATTTCATTGGAAATGCATCTTTGTATGCTGAAAATTCAACTATTCAGTTAAAAATCTATAAATTATTTTTGGAAAATTTCACTACTTTGTTAAAGTCATCATTTTTTTCGAAAATTGAACTAAGTTGTGTTATAAATTCATCCTTTTGGATTGAAAATTCATCTTTTATGGTAGAAAAGTCACGCTTCTTGATTAAAAATGTATCTTTCTTGGTTGTAAAGTAACTTTTTTTGTTAAAAATTCAACTGTCTTCGAAAAATTCATCTTTCAGGCTTTAAAATTGTGCTATTTGGTTAAATCTTTAATGATGTTTTTGAAAAACTTGTTAATTCTATGGAAAATTCATCTCTTTGGGCAGAAAACCTTTTTTGGTTGAAAATTCAACTATTTTTTTGAAAATGCAATATATTTAGGCTCGAAATCTTAGGAATTTAAAGTTTTTCGTATTGAATTCAACATGTTATCTACATTAATATTATCCAAAACACTTTAAAACGTAAAATCCGTCTTTAGCCAACGGCTACGTTACTTTCTTGGGGGGGGGGGGGGGGGGTCCAAAAAGCCAAAAATTGGTGACATAGTTTATGGATGGTCCATAATTGGGAAAAATTTTCATGTGAAGGCTTGGCGCCGCTAGGCCTTCAAAAAAGTACCCTGGTGGCGGCGCCAGGACTCGTTTACACCAGTTTTAATTTCCCAAAATGTTACCAAATATAATTGCCAACATATTTTATATTTGCAGTTCCTCCTCTATTTGTGATAGAATTTCTACACAGAGTAGTGGATACTTTTGAAGATTATTTTAACGAATGTACAGAAACTATCATCAAGGAAAACAATGTAGTTGTGTATGAATTATTGGATGAAATGTTAGATAATGGATTTCCATTGGCTACAGAGTCTAATATTCTCAAAGAGTTGATAAAACCCCCAAATATCTTACGTACAATCGCAAACACAGTTACAGGAAAATCCAAGTACGTAAAATAATTATTCATTTAATCAGTGTCTAGCGTCCTGGAAATCCTTGAAAACCTGGAAAAATCCTTGAATTTTGCTCATGGTCTAGAAATTTTTATACCCTCACAGAAAAAATAGGTTTTTAAATTTGTGCTGAAAAAAACCTGGAGATGTCAGGGATTTTTTTCAAAGTTAGGGAATCTTTTTTAAAGCCAGGACATTTTTTCGAGTGTGCGTCTAATTTTTTTTGGAATTGTAATATAATATTGAATAATAATATTTTTTCGTTTGTCAAAGTAATTTTATATTAGTGGATTCAACTATTTTGTTAAGAATTCGTCTTTTTTGGTAGAAAATTAATCCTCTTAGTTAAAAATTCCTTTTTTTGCTTTAAAATTCAACAGATTGGTGGACATTTGTTTTCTCCCTTGACTGCAAAATTTTTCTTAGTTGCAAATTCAACTCATATGGAGAATTCGTATCTATTAGTTGAATTCAACTTTTCTTTATTTAAAATTGAAATATCTTGGTTGAAATATAATTTATTAGGTTTTTCGTTGAGAACTAATCTTTTTTTGGTTGAAAATTCATTTCTTTGGCTGAAAATTGAACTATTTTGTTAAAAATTCGTTTTTTTCGAATTATTTTTTTAAATTAAAAATTTTACTTTTTTGTTAGCAATTTCTTTGTTCTTTTTTACAAATTAATTGTTTTAATTGATAATTTAAGAAATCTACATAAATATTTCATTAATTCAGTTGAAAATTCATCTTTTTACTTGAAAATTAACCTTTTAACTGAAAATTTAGCTTTCAATTTTCGGTTGAAAATTTACTTTCTATAGTTGAAAATTCATGTATTTTCTTGAAAATTGTTTGTTTTTTTGGTAGAAAATTAATCTTTTTGGTTGAAAATTTATCTTTTTGGTTTAAAATTCAACTATTTCAGTTGAAGATTCATCATTCGAGTTCAAAAATCATCACTTTGGTGGAAAATTTATGTAACTATGTGATTGAAAATTTATCTTTTTTCAAATTGAGAATTTAACTATTTGGTTGAAAATTTATATTTTTTATTTGAAAATTCGTCTTCTTGGTAGAAAATTAATGATTATGTTCAAAAATTCAATTACTTGTTTAAAAAATGAAACTCATTCGTTAAAAATTCATTTTTTGTTTGAAGGTTCACATTTAAATTCAAAATTCATATTTTCGGTGCAAGTTTATCTTTTTATTTAAAAACTTTAATAGGAAATTGATAATTTTTTGTTGAAGATTTAACTACTTGTTTCAAAATTAAACTTCTTCGTTGAAAATTTATATTTTTAGTTGAAAATTCACCTATTTTCTTGAAAACTCATTTTTTTGTTGTAAAATTAATTTTTTTGATAGGAAATTAATGATTTTTGGTTGAAAATTCAACCTTTGTTAAAAAATCAATTTTTGTTCAAAGATTCACCATTTTAATTGAAAATTCATATTTTTGGTACAAAATTTCACTATTCCAGTTGAAGATTCATCATTTTAGTTTGAAATTTATCACTTCGATTTAAAATTTAATATTTTTCTTAAAAATTCGTTTTTTTTGTTGTTGTAAAATTAATTTTTCAACTAGATTTAACTGTTTCATTTTTATTTATTCTTTTTTAATTTGAAAATTCAACTATTTGTGGTTAAAAATTTATCCTTTCTATTTGAAAATTCATGTATTTTGTTGAAAGTTTGTCTTTTTTGGTAGGAAATTGATGATTTTGATTGAAAATTCATCTACTTAGTTAATAATTAAACTTCTTTGTTAAAAATTGATTTTTTGTTTGGTTGAAGATTCATAATTTTTTTTTAATTCATCTCGTTGGTGAAAGTTTAACTACTTTATTGAAAATTCTTTTTTTGTTGTTGAAAAATTAGTCTTTTTGTTGGCTTGAATGTTCAACAATTTGGATGAAATTTTTTCTCTTTCTTGACTGAAAAAATTGTATCAGTAGAAAACGCGTCTTTTTCATTAGCAAATTTAAGTTCTAGATTAAAAGTTAAACTACTTTGTTAAAAAATCTTTTTGTTTTTGTTGTTGAAGGTTCATAATTTTAATTGAAAATTCGTTTCTTTGTTTGAAAATTAAATTATTTTATTGAAAATTCGTCCTTTTGGTTGAAAGTTGATCTACTTTGTTAAAAATTAATTTTCTTGTGTACAGATTTATCATTTTTAGTTGAAAATTCATCTTTTGGTTGAAGATTCAATTATTTTGTTGAATAATTTTTGTTTACTGAAAGTTTATCTTTTGTAGATGAAAATTCAAATATTTATTTGAAAATTCACATATTTTGTTGACAATTCGTGATTTTTGGTAGAAAATTGATCTTCTTGTTTGAAAATTCGGCGTTTTCATTGATAATTCATCTTTTTGTTGAAAATTCATTTGTTTTTGGTTGAAGTTTAATCTTTTTTTGTTTGAAAATTCGACAATTTAGCTGAAAATTCATCTATTCAGGTTAAAAATTTAACAATTTGGTTAAAAATTCAACTTTTTTATTGAAAATGTAATTGAACTGACTTTGATTATATCAACAGAAAGAATTATTGGATTGGAATTTTTTGGATATTTGAATTTTTGACCATAAAATCAGAGTTTTTAGATGCATAAGAAATTTTGCATGTGACCCTTTTTTAGTGTCACTAGACCTACAATTTTAAGTATGTTTCGTGAAAAGTATTTTTTCACTTTAAAAAAAAAGCTACCTGGAAAAATTAATTCTTTTATCCTCGAAAACCTGGAAAAGTCCTGGATTTTTTTTGAAGAAACGCTAGACAGCCTGATTTGATAAAAAAATGCGAAAAAATGGAAAAAAATAATTTTCCAGTGCATTTTTAGACCACTTTCATATATATATACTTTATTTTTTATATTTACAGCGTAAGTGCAATTTTACCAAGTGGACAGTTGTCGAACGTTCCGTGGAGAAGAACTGGTGTTAAGTATACGAATAACGAGGCATATTTCGACGTTGTCGAAGAAGTTGACGCAATAATTGATAGAACTGGTGCCACTGTTTTTGCAGAAATACAGGGCTATGTATGCTATTCATTATTAATTAATTAATTATTTAATTACGCCATACGATCTTAAAATAATATTAAAATTCTATTTTCGCTCTAGATTGACTGCTGTATTAAACTTAGTGGAATGCCGGATTTGACATTATCTTTTGTCAACCCAAGGCTCTTTGACGATGTCAGTTTCCACCCTTGTGTCAGATTCAAAAGATGGGAGGTAATTTAAAATATTTAATCATATTTAGCTCAAATATTACATTAATTATTTTATTTATTTTTTATTATTTTTTTATTGATTAAATTATTTATTCTCGACTCTGGGGTTTTATTTCCTAAGATTACAAATTGTATAAACAATTTAAATATATCCATTATTAAACAAATTTATAAATATTAAGTTTAAAGAATTTTCAAACTGAAAGCGTTTGAAATAAAAAAAAAACATATATATTGACCGATTTTGAATTTTAAAATGTTCCAAATATAACAATTTAAGATTAGTAGTAGATTAGGTAAAATTTTGAAAAAAGGACAATATTTCGAATGGAATGAAAGGAAGTTGAAGTTGTATAATTTATCAATAAAAATAGACTATAATTTTGAAAATTACATAATTTCCTTAGAAAGGAGTTGAAATTGTATAATTTCTAATTCAAAGCTTTCAGAATTGAAGAATTTAAATTTAAATTGAAGAATGTTGAAATGGAATGATTTCATATTAAAGTTTCGAAAAGAGGACAATTTCAAAATGTTAATAATCTAATATTTTCAGATTCGAAATTTGGAAGTTGGATCATTTAAAATTAAAAGCGTTCAACATTGGATCATTTAAAATTTGAAAACTTTTGAATTTAAATAATTTTCTATTTGAAGCGATTAAAATCTGACAATTTGAATTGAAAACTAAATTAAATTTTTCGAAGTCAAAGATTCTAAAATTGTAGAATTTTTTTTAAATAAAAAAATTATAATTTAACATTAAAATAGATTAGACTAATTTTACTAAGATCAAAAAATAAATTCATCATGAATTGTGACGTTAAAACTTTTTTATACTCAAAGTTTTCAAAATTTCACTTATTTTAAGTAAATTTAAATCATTTGAAAATCACTTATAAAAGAAAAGAATTTTTGATAATTTAATTTTCAACTATATTGATTTTTAACAACACAATTTTTAACTTTTTAACTTGTAGTCCTTAATTTTTAACGCTTCAGTGAGAATTATTATTCATTCTTGATATTTTCCAATCAAATGTTATTCGATTTTTAAAATCTTTAAATAAAAATCTGACAAATTGAAGATATTACATTGAGAATTAAAAATGAATAAAAATGATATAAAAAAGATCGCATTGATCCCAATTTTTGAAATTGCACAATTTTAAGACTTTTGATTCAAAATTTTGTTTTTTAAGTTGAGTATGATATTTCGGAACATTTAAAATAAAAAATAATTCAATTTTCAATACCTAGTTCTGAACTCTTCTCATTTTTAAGGTTCAAATTTGAGAAATTATTATCTTAATTTTTAATTTTTAACATTTTTTCAGGACGAATTTAATTAGAATTTTTTGATAAAAAATTCTTTAAGCTAAAAATTTTGCAACTATCAAGCCTTTCAATGTGATATTCTACAATATACGATTCTGAAGAATTAAAGAACCAGACAATTTTGAACGTTTAAAATTGAAATCAGATAATTTTAAAATATCCAAATATAAAATTATTAAATTTGTCACCAAGAATTGTGGCAATAAAACTTTTTTATATTTAAATCCTTTAAAATATCAATTATTTTGAATAAATTTAAATCATTTAAAAATTAAACATTTTCAAATAGTTAATTATGCTTTTCAAAATTCATTAATTTCAATTTTAATTGCAAAATTAACATTTTTAATTAAAATAATTAACATTTTCAAATAGAATAAAATAATTCAATTTTGAACTTTAAAAATTAAAACCAAACAATTTAGAATATTAAAATCTAAAATTATAGAATTTAAAACTGACTCAAATTAAAACCAAACAATTTAAAAATATTTGCAGCTAAAATTATTACATTTTTCACCAAGAATTGTGACTATAAAACTATTTGTATTAAAACCCTTCTAAATTGCAATTATTTAAAGTAAATTTAAATCGTTTGAAAATTGAAAATTTTCAAATTGTTAGTTATACTTTTCAAAATTCAGGCATTTCATTTTTAATAATATATTGAAAATTAAAAACGAAAAAAATTATATAAAATAAGATCGCTATGAGTTCAGTTTTTGAAATTGCACAATTTCAAACATTTCAATTCAAATTTTTTTTTAAGTTGAGTTTGAAATGTTCAATATTTTTGAACATTTTCAAATTTAAAAAAATTCAATTTTCAATGCCTAGTTGTAAAATCTTCTCATTTTCAAGTTTCGAGTTTGAGAAATTATTGTCTTAATTTTCCATTTTTTGAATTTATTCTGGAGGAATTTAATTTAAAACTGTCTATTACAAATTCTTGAAGATAAAAATTGTGCCTTTCAATGTAATATTCTATAATTTACGATTTTGAAGAATTTAAAGAACCAGACAATTTTGAACGTTTAAAATTAAAACTAAACAACTTAGGATACTTAAATCTAAAATTAGTAAATTTAAACCTAACTAAATTTGAAATCAAACCATTTAAAAATATTTTAATCTAAAATTATTATATTTTTCATCAAGAATTGTGACAATAAAACATTTTTATATTCAAACCCCTTAAAATGTCAATTATTTCAAGTAAATTTAAATCGTTTCAAAATTAAAAAATTTCAAATTGTTAATTATACTTTTCAAAATTAGCCTTTTCAATTTTAATTCCGAATTCATTTATTATTGAAATTCTTCAATCAGATATTTTGCAATTTTAAATGCATTTAATTCAAAATTTTGTGCAACACATTCTTTAAGCTAAAAAATGTCCCTTTGAATGTGATATTATACGATTTTGAAGAATTTAAAGAACAAGACAGTTTTGAACTTTTAGAACTAAAACCAAAAATTTATAAATTTAAATCTAAAATTATTAAGTTTAAAACTAACTAAAATTGAAATCAATTTAAAAATATTTAAATCTAATATTATTACATTTTTTCACCAACAATTTTGATTATGAAACATTGTATGCAAACCCTTTTAAATTTCAATTATTTTAAGTAAATTTAAATATTTTAACAATTAAAATTTTTTAAATGGTTAATTATACTTTTCAAAAGTCTACCATTTCAATTTTGATTACAAAATTGAAACTTATCCATTCTTGAAATTTTTCGATAACATATTTTTCAATTTTAAATATTTATTTAAAAAATGTTTTAAATCGCACAATTTCAAGCCTTTCAATTCGAATTTTTTTATGTTGAGTTTAAAATGTTCAATATTTTGGAAAATTTTCTAATAGAAAAAATAATCCAATTTTCAGTGCCTAGTTCTGAAATCCTCTCATATTCAAGGCTTACATTTGAGAAATAAATGTATTTTTTCATTGTTTTGGATGCATTTAATTCAAAATTGTTCAACGACAAATCTTTTAAACTCAAAAATATACAATTATCAATAACTCAGGGCTCGGAACGGGTTACTTTTTAGTAACTTAGTTACTTTTTTGATCCACGGTTACTAAAAAGTTACTTATTTTATGAAAACAAGGTAAAAATAGTACAAATTCAAATTTTTCCAGTAAATTTGGCACTTTAGAGCCGGGAAAATTCGGGAATAACAATGAAATAATAATTAGTTCGTATGTCAAATGTATAAAAAGGGCTATCAATTGAATCATTATAAATCCTGATGAAAATTGCAAGGTTTTAATTAAAAATTTAAATCTTCTTTGTTGAAATATCGAACTATGTATTATATTTTTCAATGAGGATTTATATTCTTTGGTTGAAATTCGGTTAAATGATGAAAAATTCTTGTTGAAAATTCATCATTAAAACTAAACAATTTTAAACTGAATTATTTTAAATAGAAAGCCTTGAATCATCAATATTTCAGGGTGTTAAATTTAAACTTAAAACGGTACAATTTTAATTGTTCTATTTAACAAATTTTTAACATTTATGTGAAATCATTGAATTTGATGCATAAATAACAATTGAACAATGATCAATATGAAAATAAAAATTCGAGTTATTTTAAGAGATATTTACAAGTTTTTAAAAGATAAATAGATAAGATAAGTAAATTTAGATTTTTGAAGATTTCGAAACAAAATTTTGCAGCTTTTTAAGGATCTTTAAAAGTTTTAAGAAAACAAAATAATTATTAAGTTTTCTAAAAAGATTAAAAATGATTTTTTAGTTTGAAAAATTAATATTAAGAACAAAATTAAAAAAGATTGAAAAAAAAATTTTTTGAATAATAAATGACAATTGAACAGTTATTAATTTTGAAAATAATGGAGTAAATTTAAAATATATTTAGAACTTTTAAAAAGATTACGAAATACTTTAAAACGTGGGGAAACTTTAAAAACAGTTAAAACAGAATGCAGATGTTTGAAAATTCCGAAGACAAAATTTATAAGATTTTTAAGCATTTTGAAAGGTTTTAAATTAATAAAAAATTCGTATCAAAATTTCTAGAAAAACTAACAGTATATTTTTTTGGTTACTTTTAAAAGAATATTTAATAAACTTTCTAAAATGTTGAAAAAAGAATCAGGCTGATTTAAAGGAAATTTTTTTACTTTTGCATCTATTTGTTTGACAGATAACTTATTTGTCAAAAATCCATATTTACTGGTTGAAAATTCAACTGTTTGGTAAAAATTGGTCATTTTGGCTCAAAAACTCAACAATTTGATTGAAAAATAACCTATTTTGTTGAAAAATCGTCTTTTTTTTAATGAATTCTACTGTGTTTTATATTACATTTTTTTTAGTCAGAAAACTTCAAACATTTTGTTAAAAAGTTGAACTACTTTAGTGAACATACATTTTAGTGTTGAAGATTCATAATTTGTGTGGAAAATTCGTCTTTTTGGTAAAAAAATCTTTCTTTTTGCCCTGATAACTGCATGACTTTTGACTATTTCGTATATATTTTTTTTAGTCTGAAAGGATACTCTCATTCGTCCCACCAGATGGAAATTTCCGCCTACTTTCATATCACATAGGATCTCAAAGTATTGTAGCGATTCCCATATATGTGAAACATAATATCAGTTTGAAGGAAGCTGGTGGTGGAAGACTGGATATAACAGTAGGACCAAAGCAAACTGTCGGCAGAGTTGTATGTACTTTATTTTTATGGATCTACTAGAGAAATAGAGTTATCAAGTTCATAAATCAGGGTGTATAGCGTCCACAAAATCCTTCACAACCTGGGAAAATTCCTTGAATTTTTATTTCCTTAAAGAAAAAGAGGCGCATGAATATACCCCAAATTTCATATTAATGTTTTTTTTAATTAACATTTTTAATTCAAACATTAACGATTCCATTTTTAGTTGAAAATTATTTGGTAGAAAATTTAACTACTTTGTTAAAAATGTATTGTTTTGGTTGAAGATGAATAATTTTAGTTAAAAATTTATCTCTGGTTGAAAATGTTACTATATTTCAATCAAAATATAACTATTCCATTTATGGTTAAAAATGTATCTTTTTTAGTTAAAAATTCATGTATTTTGTTGAGAATTCGTCTTTTCTTTTCAAATTTGCCCATTGGTGGAAAATTCAACTATTTTGTTAACAATTTATTTTTCTGATTGAAGGTGCTTGATTTCGGTCGAAAATAATTTTTCAATTAAAAATTTTCAATCATTTGATTTTTAGTGAAAATTTATCTTAGTTAAAAATTCAAGTATTTTGTTGAAAATTCGTTTTTTTTGTTGAGAAATAATTTGTTTAATTGAAAATTTAACAATTTCATTTTTCATTGTAAGTTTATCTTTCTTTCAATTGAAGCTGTAACTATTCCATTTTTGGTTGAAAATTAAATTATTTTATTGAAATTTTATGATATTTGTTAAAAATTTGTCTTTTTGACAGAAAATGAATCTTTTTGGGTGAAAATGCAACTATTTTATTGAAAAATCATTGTTTTCTAAAACTTTATTTTTAAACACAAAATTTAATTATTTGAATTGAAGATTCATCATTTCTTTTGTAAGCAATAATTTCTTTTAATGGAAAATGACTATTCTATTTTTGGTTAAAAATTTATCTTTTTTAGTTGAAAATTCAATTATTTCGTTGAAAATTCTTGTATTATGTTTAAAATTTGCCCTTTTTTGTAGAAAATAAATCTAATTGGTTCGAGATGCATTATTTTAGTTGAAAATTTGTCTCTGAATTCAATCGAAAATGTAAATATTACATTTTTGGTTGAAAATTGAAAATTTTAGTTAAAAATCCATGTATTTTATTGAAAATTCGTTTCTTTTTATGGTAGAAAATTAATTTTTGTCGTTGAAAATTTAACTATTTCATGAAAAATTAACCTACTCTGTAAAATTGAACAATCTTGTTAAAAATTCGTTCTTTTGGTTGAAAATTCTACTTTTAAAATTGTCTTTTTTGGTTGAAAATTCCATTATTTTGGTAGAAAATTTAACTATACTCTTGAAAATTCCTTTTTTTTTGAAATTAATATTTTTAACTGCAAATTTAACGTTTGAATTTTTAGTTGAATATTTAAAGATACCATTTTCAGTTGAAAATATAAGTACTCAGTTGAAAGTTTGTTATAAAAAAATGATTAGAAATTTATTTTTCTGGTTGAAGATGTTTTATTTTAGTTGAAAATGGCATGGTTGAAAATTTAACTACTTTCTCGAAAATAATTTTTTTTCTGTTGAAAAATCATTTTTTTAACTGAAAATTTAAAACCATTTGATTTTTAGTGAAAATTTGTCTTTCTTCTTTCAAAATAATGTGTTTAACTGAAAATTGAACGATTCCATTCGTAATTGTGAATTTATTTTTTTTAGTTGAAAAATTAACTTTTTGGCAGAAAATTAATGTACTTTTGTTTAAAATTTGCCTTTTTTTGGTCGAAAATGAATTCCTTCAATTAAAAATGTAACTATTCCATTTTTAGTTGAAAATTTATATTTTTCAGTTGAAAATCGATGTATAATTTTTTGGAATTTCTCCTTTTTTGGTAGAAAATTAATCTTTATCGTTAGAAATTCAACTATTTTGTTACAAATGAATCTACTTTATAGCAAAATCAACAATTTTGTTAAAAACTCATTCTTTTGGTTAAAAATTCAACTTTTTTTAAAATTCTTCTTTTTGATGAGCATTCAATTATTTTGGTAGAAAAATTATATTGTTGAAACTTCAGTTTTTGTTTGAAAATTAATATTTTTAACTGAAAATTTACTAATCCCATTTTTAGTTGAAAAATCAAATACTTGGTTGAAAGTTTAACTACTTTGCCAAAAAATAATTTTTTTATTGAAGATGCTAGATTTTAGTTAAAAATGGTCTGGTTAGAAATTTAACTATTTTCTCTGCTGGATCAAAAAAGACTGCTGAACCGTCTTTTGGCAGCTTCATTTATATAAAAATTCATAACTTCGCTATTTTTCATTTGATTTATAATTTTTTGTTTTGTTTGAAAGTCGAAAAACACACCTTTTTAACAATAGATTGTTCATTTCATGACGGCGGAAAATCACGCAGCTAAAATGGAAAGTATTTTAAAGTTTCTCATTTATTCCCATTTTTTTTCAATTTTAACAACAATTTAATGACTTTTTTTAATCTAATACTTTTTTTTATTAATGTATTGAAAGTGCCTTTATTGAATAGAATTGGTTGAAATGTGATTGAATTATTCAGCACTATTTGCACTGGGTTGCCGTGGATTTTTTGTTTGAAAATTCATCCTTTCAGTTGAAAACGAATTTCTTTGTTCGTTGAAAAATTAATTTTTTTAACTGGAAATGTAACTATTCCGTTTTTGGTTAAAAATTAATTTTTTTAAATCAACCACTTTGTTAATTTTTGTTTGTTTGAAACTTCATCTCTTGGTTATAAATTTAACTATTTTGTTGAAAATCCGTTTTAAATATTTTAAATTAATTTTTTACCCGAAAATGTAATTGTTCCATATCTTGTTGAAAATTGATCTTTTTTTAGTTCAAAATTGTTTTTTTTTTTTAAATAAAAAATTAATCTTTCTGCTTGAAAATTCGACATTTATGAAACATCAACTATTATATTTTTTGTTAAGAATTTATTTTTTTGTTGAAAATTCAATTTTTCCATAGTTCGAAAATTATAGTATTTGGTTAAAAATTAAACTATGTTATTGAAAACTCAAATATTTTGTTAAAAAATCAAGTCTCTTTGTTGAAAACTCAACTCTTTTGTTGCTAATTAAATTTTTTTTTTGAAAATTCATCTCTTTGGTTGAAAATTGAACCATTTTGTTGAAAATTTACTTTTTTTAGTGAAAATTTATATTTTTTATTTGAAGATCTAACTATTTTGTTGTTGTTAAAAATTCATGTATTTTGTTAAAAAGACATCCTTTCTGGTTAAAAATTGAACTATTTTTGGTCGAAGTTTAATATTTTTTATTCAAAATTCGACTATTTGGTTGAAAATTCATCTTTCTATAGTTCGAAAATTATGGTATTTGGTTAACAATTAAACTATTTTATTGAAAACACAAATGAAAATGTGCCTTTTTTATTTTGACAATTCATTTATTTTTGTAAAAATTGCAACTGCTTTGTTGAAAATTAATGCGTTCTGGTTGAGGATTCAACTAGTTTATTGAAAATTCTTTTTTGATCAATTCAACTGTTTTTAATATACAATTAAAATTTGTTTTGTTGAAATTCATATTTTCGGGTTAAAAATAATGTTGCACCCAAAAATATAATTTTTCAACCAAATTGTTGAATTTTCAAGTAAAAAAAAGCGAAATTCCAACAAAACAGTTAAATTATTAAACTGTTTTGTTGAAAATTTATTTGTTAACTAAAAATCTTGGTTGAAGATTCAGTTATTTGATTGAAAATGTATTTATTTTTGTTGTTGAAAATGAAACGATTGGTTAAAAAATCACATTTTCACGTTAACAATTAAACTGTTTTGTAGAAAATTCATCTTTTTTGTTGAAATTGAATATTTTCGAGTTGAATATTCAACTGTTTTATAGAAAATTCGTCTCTTTTTGAATTGAAAATTCAACAATTTGGTTAAAAATTTATATTTTCGGGTTAAAAATTTAACTGTTTTCTTGAAAATTCGTCTTTCTGATTTGGAAATTCAACAATTTGGTTGAGTTTTCTTCATAATTGAGTAAAAAATCTTTCTTGGTTAAAGATTTAGTTCTTTCGTTAACAATTTAAATATTTAGTTGAAAATTGTTTTTGATTAAAAATAAACTATTTTTTGGTTTAAATATCAACTATTACATTTTTCGTTGAGAATTCATCTTTTTGAATAAAAATTTAACTCTCTCTTTCCTCTCTTTGTTTGAAAATTCGTTCAGGAAATATTTTAAATTGATATAAAAAAGAATCTCTTTCAAATCGTTTTTTAAGTTAAACTTAAAGTTTTCTAATTCCTTTATTTCAGTTTATGATTCTTAAAAAATAAATCAAAACCTTGTGAAAAAAGGGGGAAAATTGGGTCAAAGTTCTCGCTTTTAGGTGTTTTTTTTTTTTTAATTTAAGGGAGAAAAAAGAGGTTTGTGAAAAAGAGGAGAGACTGTGATTCCTGCAATATGAAATTCATTAATTGTGATATTTTCAGGTGGAAAACGTAAGTTTGGAAATTCCAATGCCAAAAATTGTGTTGAACTGCAGTTTAGTGCCAAACCAAGGAAAATATTCCTTTGACCCCGTGAGCAAAGTTCTAGTTTGGGATATCGGAAGAATAGATGTTTCCAAATTACCTAATCTTAGAGGATCGGTAAGGAAAAAATATTTAATAATGAAAAAATAAATCTAATTCCAGGAAACAGTATCGTTTAAAACTACGTAAATAATCTCGTGATAGAACTTTTATTCAATTTTTATCGACTGCCTTTCTTTTACAGATTACCATACAAAATTCGCCGACAGTTTCCGAATCGAATCCCGCAATTAACGTGAGAAAAACTGTCTCAAGTTATTTATATAAAAAAAATTAGGCTTGTTCTTTTTAATAATATATCTGTTAATATTCCAGGTGCATTTTACTATTAATCAATTAGCTGTATCTGGACTGAAAGTCAATAGACTGGATATGTATGGAGAAAAGTATAAGCCGTTTAAAGGAGTGAAATACATTACAAAAGCTGGAAGATTCCAGATTCGAATGTAAACGAGATTATAATTTATCTACAGAATTTTTCATTCCACTGTGTACAAAGTTGAAGGTTATTAATAAATGAAGAAGACTTTATTTTGCTCTGAATTTAAAGGGGGGAAACAACTTTGGTATTTTTGACTGAAAATTTAACGATTCCATTTTTAGTTGAAAGTTAAATACTTTGTTAAAAAATAATTTTTCTGGTTGAAGATGCTCGATTTTAGTTGAAAAGGTATGTGTTTTGTTGAAAATTCGTATTTTTTGGTAGAATGTTAATTTTATTGTTTGAAAATTCATCTTTTTTAGTGAAAATTTATCTTTTTTAGTTGGATATTCAATTATTTGGTTGAAAATTCATCTTTTTTGATTAACAATTTTATTATTTGGTTGAAAATTCAATTTCTTTTTATTTTGGAAATTCAACAATTTTGCTAAAAAGTCCTTTTTGTTGAGAATTTAACTATTTAGTTAAATTTTAATCTTCTTGATTAAAAAATTTTGTTTAGTTGAAAATTGCACTATTTTTATGAAAAGTTGTGCTTTTTATTTAAAAATTAATTTATTTTGGTAAAAATGGCATAGTTTTTAGTTAAAAATGCAACTGTTTTGTTGAAAATGAATGCGTTTTGGTTCAGGATTCAACTAGTTTATTGACAATTCCTCTTTTTGGATGTATTCAACTATTTTAAATTTACAATTTAAATATTTTTTGGTTGAAATGTCAAC
>CAKNXH010060267.1:0-27392 GCA_932178445.1 Andricus quercusramuli
ATTCGTTTTTTAGTCGAAAATGCAACGATTCTATTTATGCTTTGAAATTTATCATTTTTCGTTGAGAATTTATTTAGCTCGTTGAAAACTTGTCTTTTTCTAGTTGAAAATTCAATTATTTTTTTTTCAAAATCAACATTTTTGTTAAAAATTTATATTTTTGGGTTGAAAACTCAACTGTTTTGCAAAAACATCGTCTTTTTTGCTTGAAAAATAAATATTTGAGGTGAGATTTTTCATCTTTATTGACTGAAAATCTTTCTTGGTTGAAAATTCAACTATTTTGTTAAAAATTCGATTAATTTATTGAAAATTCTTATTTTTTTGTTTAATTAAACTGTTTTTTGTTGAAAAAAAATATATATAGAAAAATAATATCTATTAATTTTCCTCTTTTCAAAGGATTTTTTTTCATTTAGTTACATTTTTCTTAATTATTGCTTTTAAAATATTTCTAAATTTTTCAACATTGTTATTTGCTTTTTATTTTAGTTATATTTTTTAATAAACCTTTTTTATTTATTCAGTTTTATAGAAAGGGACAGCAAGAATTGGTTTTGAATCTTTTCGTCAATTATTCTTTTGTTGTTAAAAATGTGTCTTTCTTTAGTTGAAAATGCATGTATTTTTTAGAAAAATTGTCTCTCTTTTGGTAGAAAATTCATCTTTTGGGTTTAAAATTCAACTATTTTGTTCAAAAATTATTTTATTGGTTAAAGATTCATCATTTTACAGAAAAATTCATTTCTTTGTTTGAAGATTGAACTATTTTGTTGAAAATTTATTTCTTAAATTGAAAATGGAACTATTCTATTTTTCTTGAAATTTGATCTTTTTTAGTTGAAAATTCATATATTTTGTTGAAATTTTTTTTTTTTTTTTTGTAGAAAATTCATCTGTTGTGTTGAAAATTCAACTATTTGGTTAAAAATTTATTTTATTAGTTAAATATTCATCATTTTATTGAAAAATGTATTTATTTTGTTGAAAATTTAACTATTTTGTTGAAAGATCTTTTTTTTTGAAAATTCGTTTGGTTTTTGGTTGAAAATTCAGTTTTCTAACTGAAAATTGTTTTTCATATTCTCTATATTTTATTTATTTAATATATTTATTATATTTATTTTATTTATACATTATAGGAAGAAAACAAATAATTTTTATCAGCAGGTTTATAATAATTGTTTAATTTTTGTTTATTTAAAATTAGTTCCAACCACGAAGACCGAAGAAAAAGGAAGGAAAGGAAGGAAAAGACTTCGACAACGATTTTAAATTTATAAACACTACTTCTGAATACAACCAGGACACTTGGAATGATTTGAGCAAATACATAAAACGAATAGCGAAAACAAAGCTCGATGACAAAATAAAAATTGCGAGACGCGATCGCCAGGTAAATAATTTATATTTTCTTCTAATGAACTTGAAAAATATAATTCTCCCAGTGTTTGACCATATCTTCTGCTCTCCCGTTAGGATAGACATTTTTTACATTAAAAAACTGAAGAAAAATCTTTAAAGATTCTTTATTAGGTCAAAAAATAATATACAATTTTAAGGGCGAAATTTGTGATTTTTTTTAATGGGTGTCAAGATTCAAATATCCGTAACTTTGTCGAAAATTTTTTGTTTTCAAATCGGCAATATATGGGTTAATGGGTTAAATATGTTAATAATTCGTGCATTTTGTTGAGAATTCTCCTTTTTGGTAGAAAATTATTTTTTTAGGTTGCAAATTCATCTGTTTTAGTAGAAATTGCCTCTTTTTTTGGTTAAAAATCACAACTGTTACGTTCAAAATTAATCTGTCTTAGTTGAGGATTCAATTATTTTGTAGATATTTCTGTCTTTTCTTTTTAAACTAAAATTAAAATTCAATTTAAAAGTTTTTGGCTTAAATGAGACATGAATTAATGCAATCCGATGACAAAATCCAAATATTTTTCGTTAAAAGTTAACTTTTCTTTTAATTGAAAAGTCTACTATTATATATTTTTTTCGTAGATGATTTCGGTCGAAAATTTTATTATTTGTTTGGAAATTTCATCATTTGGTTGAAATTTCAACAATTTTGCTAAAAAGTAATCCTTTTTGTTTGAAATTTCTGCTGTTTTGTTAGAAAATTAATCTTCTTGGCCTAAAAATTCAATTATTTTTGTAGAAAATTCAACGATTTGGTTGAAAATTAACTTTTTATTGAAAAGTTGTCTTCTTATCTGGTTGAATTAAACTGTTTTTTTTTAATTGATATTTTTTGGTTGAAGTATCATAATTTTTTATTGAGAATTCATTTTTATTTGTTAAAAATTCAACTACTTGGTTGAAAGTTTAACTACTTTGTTAAAATTTTATTTTTGTGATTGAAGATTTATCACTTTGGTAGATTTTTTGTTTGTTTATTCATTTAAAAAAAAAAAAAAACACAACTGTTTCGTTCAATCCGATAAAGAAATACAACTATTTTTTGTTGAAAGTTAATTTTATTATTTATTTTGGTTATAAGTCATCCTTTTATTGAAAATTCGTTTCATTGTCTTAAAAATACAACTATTTTGATTGGAAATTTATTTGTTCTTAATTTTTTGGTTGAAGATTCATTTCTCAATTTTCTTTAGTTAAAAATGCTCCTAGAAAATTTGCCTTTTTTGGTTGTATTTAACTGTTTTTTATTTGAAATTGTTATTTTTTGGTTGAAGTATCAATTATTACATATTTTTGTTGAGAATTCATCTTTTTTAGTCGGAAATTCAACTGCTTAGTTTAAAGTATTACTACTTTGTTAAAAATTCAATTTCTTGGTTGATAATTAATCATTTTAGTTGAAAATATTTTTTTTTTCAAAATCTTATCTATTTTATTGGAAAAAAAATTGTGTTGGAAATTAATTTTTTTAACTGAAAATTTATTCTATATTTGGTTGAAAATTCTTGTATTTTGTTCAACATTCATCTTTTATCGCAGAAAGTTAATCTTCGTGGTTAAAAATTGGACTTTTCTGGATGAAAATTAATCTTTTAGGTTGAAAATACAACTATTTTGTTAAAAAATAATTTTGTTTGGTTGAAGGTTCATCATTGTAGTAGAAAGTTCACTTTTTTTACTGAAAATTTAACTATTCCACTCTTTGTGGAAATTTTATATTTTTTGTATTGATATTTAATCTTCTTGGTTAAAAATTCATATCTGGTTCAACATTTTTTTTATTTGCTTGAAAATTAATTTTTGTACTAAAAATTTAACTATTCTATTTTTGTTGTTGAAAATTTATCTTTTTCTGGTAGGAAATTTATTTTATGGGATAAAAATTCATCTATTTTGTTAAAGTGGATTTATGGATTGAAGATTTATCATTTTATCAAAAAATTAATTACTTTGTTTGAAAGTTCGTTTTTTTTTTTGCGTAGAAAATTAATTTTTTTAACTGAAATTTTGACTAGTCTGTTCTTTAAAAATATTTCTATCTTTCTTAGTTGAAAATTAATTTATTTTGTTGAAAACTCGTCTATTTTTATTTAAATTTCAATTCTTTTGATAGGAAATATATATTGCTGGGTTGAAAATTAAGTCTTTTTAAACAAAATTTCATATTTTCGGGTTGAAAACTCAACTATTTTGCAGGAAATTTTTTTTTTGCTCAAAAATTCAATATTTTGGATATTTTTTTTTTCATTGACTGGAAGATCTTTCTTGGTTGAAAATGCAACTCTTTTGTTGGAAATTCCTCTTTTTTGTTTGAAAGTTAGTCTGTTCAGGTCGAGAATTCAACTAATTTGTTGAAAATTCTTTTTTTTTACTTCAACTTTTTTTTAATTGAAAATTAAAATATTTTTTGATGTAAATATCAATTATTACACATTTAGTTGAGAATTAATTAATTTCTTGTTTCAAAATTAATTGTTTTAACTGAAAACTTAATTCTTTCATTTTTGGTCCAAAATTGATATTTTTGGGTGGAAAATTCAACTATTTGGTCAGGGAATTAAATTGGGATTTTGTAGCAACCCTCCTTTTGTTTCATAGAAACGTGTTTAAAATAATTTCGAATTTATTAGAATGGACCAGAAGAAATTGAAATTGATCCCGAATTAAAAGAAGTTAAAGGGGACGATGGTGTTTATCTTTCGGACGAGGATCTCAAAAAAGGTAAACAAAAAAATGTTTTAGAAACAGTTCTTTCATGCTTTATTTTAATTTTAATGCACTATTGTTAATTGTTTTATGAAAAAATATTTCCCACTTACAGATGAGTTCAAAACGAGGCAAAAGAAAGGGAAGAAATTCGAGAAGAAAAAGGATGCAGAGCTGATGGATTTTGAAGAATGTTCAGCATACGATACGTCTACGACTTTCCAACAAATGAATCTTTCAAGACCTTTGATGAAGGTTTGTATTTTATTTCTCATTATTAAATTATATTCGCTGTTGAATTTTATTAAATCTTTTGAATTTTCTTAACTTTTATTTAATTCTCTTGAATTATTTGGAATTGTTTAAACAATTTTGAATGATTTGTATTTCTTTGAATTCTGTTTAATTATATTGAATTTCCTTAAATTATTTTTAATTCTTTTGGATCTTTGAGTTCTCCTGATTTTTTAGTTGTTTCGCATTTTCGTTTTATTTAAATCCTTTTAATTATATTAAATTTCCGGAATTCTCTTGATTTTAGAAGATTCTCTTGAATTTACCTTTCATTCTATGGAATACTTTTTATTTCTTTAAAATCTCTTTAGTTCTCTTGATTTTTTCAAAATTACTTAAATTCTGGTTAGTTCTTTTGAATTTTTGCAATTCTCTCGAATTCTACGAAATACGTTGAAATCTTTTGAATTCTTTTTATTTATTTTCTGGAATTATGTTGAATTCTTTTGGATTCTTTTAAATTGTATTGAATTCTTCAAATTCTTTTAAATGTTCCGAGTTTTCTTGAACCATTTTAATTCTTTTGAATCATTTGGAATTCTCTTGAATTTTACTGAATTCTTTGAATTTTGTTATGGATTTCTTCAGTTCTGTCGATTTTTTTCAAATTCTATTAAATTTTTCTAATTCTCATACATTCACCTTATTTTCTTTAATTTTTTCTTTGAATTCTCTTTAATTCTCTTGGATTATTTTGCATTTACTTGAATTACGTAGATTTTTTTATTTCTCTTGAATTATTTTGAATTCTTTCAAATTCCCTTGAATGGTTTTGAATTCTTTGAATTTTCTTAAATTCTTTGAGTTCTCTTAACTTTTTTTTAGCTCTTTTGCATATTTTGAATTTTGATGAAATTTATGAAATCGTTTGAATTCTTTTTAATTCTTTTAAATTTTCTTGTATTATGTTGAATTTGGTTGATTTTCTTGAATTCTTTGAATTCTATAAAATCTTTTTAATTACTTAGAATTATTTATATTTCTTTGAATTCTTTTGAATTGCATTAAATTCTCTTTAATTCTCGATTTTTTTAAATTCTCTTAAATTCTTTTGAATTATATTGAATCCTGTTGAATTATTGGCGTTCTCTTGAATTTTGTTAATTCTCATAAATTTTCTTAATTTCTATTAAGTTCTATTGAATCATTTTAATTCCCTTCAATTCTTTGAATTCTCTTAAATTCTATTAAATCTTTTGAACTATTTTTATTTCTTCAAATTTTTTTTAATATCTTGGATTTTTTTTTAATTCTCTTGAATTATATGAAATCTCTTGAAATATTTTTAATTCTCTTTATTTCTTTGAATTTTCTTGATTTATGTTTAATTATTTTGAATTCATTGAATTCTTTCAAATTATTTAAATTTTATTGAATCTTTTCATTTCTTTTGCATTTGGTTAATAGTCTTAAATTCTTTGAGTTTTTTTTAAATTTTTTCGATTCTTTTAAATTCTCTGAATTCTCTTGAATTTTTTGAAAACTCTTGAATTCATCTTCAATTTTTTTAAATTGTTTTTAATTTTCTCGAATTTATTAGAATTTCCTTCAATTCTGCTGAATTATTTTGAATTGTACTGAATTCTCTAAATATTTTAAATTCTTGGAGTTCTTTGGAATTCTTTCAGTTCTTTTGAATTGATTTCATTCTCTCAAATTCTATGAATTATCGTGAATTCTAATAAATCTCTAGAAATATATTGAATTATATTTATTTCAATTTTCTTGAATTGCGTTAAATTCTTTTAAATTCTCTTGAATATTTTGAATCATCTTGAATTCTTTTGAATTTTATTGAATTCTTTGAGATATTTTAAATTCTTTAATTCCCTTGATGTCTATGAAATCTTTTGGAATTTGTTGAATTACATTGAATTCTTTGAGATCTTTAAAATTTTCTCAGTTCTCTTGAATTTTTTTGAATTTTTAAAGTTATCTGAATTCTATTAAATCTCTTGAAATATTTGGAATTATATTTATTTATTTCAATTTCCTTGAATTACGTTAAATTCTTTCAGATATTTTAAATTCATTAATTTCAAAATAATGTTTTGAGATCTTTTAAATTCTCGTAGTTCTCTTTAATTTTTTTATTCTTTTAAATATTTTTATTCTTTTAAATTCCCTGCATTCTCTGGAGTTCTATAAAATCTCTGGAAATATTTTAAATTATATTTATTTCAATTTGCTTGGATTACGTTAAATTCTTTTAAATTATCTTGAATTATTTTGAATCATCTTGAATTCTTCTGAATCATCTTGAATTCTTCTGAATTTTATTGAATTCTTTAAGATACTTTTATTTCTTTAAATTCTATTGATTTCTATGAAACATTTTGAATTCTGTTGAATTCCATTGAATTCTTTGAGATCTTTTAAATTTTCTTAGTTCTCTTGCATTTTTTTATTCTTTTGAATATTTTTGATGCTTTTAAATTCTCTGAATTGTCTTGAATGCTATTAAATCTCTTGAAATATTTCGAATTATATTTATTTATTTCAATTTTATTGAATTACATTAAATTCTTTTGAATTCTCTTAAATTATTTTGAATCCTCTTGAATTATATTGAATTCTTTGAGATCTTTTTAATTATTTTAGTTCTCTTTCATTTTTTAAATTCTTTTCAATATTTTTGATTCTTTTAAATTCTCTGAATTCTCTTGAATTTTATCATATCTTTTGAATTATTTTTATTTCTTTAAATTTTTTTTAATTTCGTGGAATTCTTTCAATTCTATAAATCCTCGTGAATTCTACGAAATCTCTTAAATTTGATTTAATCTCTCAAATTCTGTGAAATTTTTTTATTTCTTTGAATTTTCTTGAATTCCGTTGAATCATTTTGAATTCTTTTGAACCATTTTGGATTCTTTTGAACTTTTTTTTATTCTTTTAAACCGTTTTGAATTCCATTGAATCATTTGGAATTCTCTTGAATTATTTTGAATCCTCTTGAATTATTTCGAATTATATTGAATTCTTTAAGATATTTCAAATTCTTGAAATTCTCTAGAGTTAAATGAAATCTTTTAAATTCCCTGAATTCTCTTGAATTCTGTTAAATCTCTTAGAATATTTTGAATTATATTTATATCCATTTTCTTGAATCGGTTCAAATTCTTTTGAATTCTCTAGAATTATTTTTTATTCTCTTGAATTGCCTCAAATTCTTTTGAATTTATCTTCATTTATTTTTATTTCTTAGAATTCTTTTTACTTTTCTGCAATTATTACGATTTTTCTTTAATCCTCTTCAATTCTTTTGAATCATTTGAATTCTTTTAAATTATTTGCATTCTCTCAAATTCTATGAAATCTTTCGAATTATTTTTATTTCTTTCAATTCTATAAATTCACTTGAATTCTACGAAATCTCTTGAATTTTATTTAATCTCTTGAATGCTGTGAAATATCTTGAAATCTTCTTATTTCTTTGAATTTTCTCAAATTCCGTTGAATCATTTTGAATTCTTTTGAACCATTTTGAATTATTTTAAATTATTTTTAATTCTTTTCAATAATTTTGAATTCTTTTGAATAATTTTGAATTCTTTTAATTCGTTTTGAATTCTTTTGAATCATTTGAATCATGAAATCTCTTGAATTCTTTTGAATTACATTGAATTCTTTGAGATCTCTTTAATTATTTTAATTCTCTTGAATTCTGTTAAATCTCTTAGAATATTTTGAATTATATTTATATCCATTTTCTTGAATCGGTTCAAATTCTTTTGAATTCTCTAGAATTATTTTGTATTCTCTTGAATTGCTTTAAATTCTTTTGAATTTATGTCTAGTTATTTTTATTTCTTAGAATTCTCTTTAATTTTCTTCAATTTTTAAGATTTTTCATTAATCCTGTTCAGTTCTTTTGAATCCTTTCAATTCTGTTAAATTATTTGCATTCTCTCAAATTCTATGAAATCTTTCGAATTATTTGTATTTCTTTAAATCTCCTTGAATTTCTTTCAATTCTATGAATTCTCTTGAATCCTACGAAATTTCTTGAATTTTTTTTAATCTCTTGAATTCTGTGAAATATCTTGAAATCTTCTTATTTCTTTGAATTTTCTCAAATTCCGTTGAATCATTTTGAATTCTTTTGAACCATTTTGAATTATTTTTAATTCTTTTCAATCATTTGAATCATGAAATCTCTTGAATTCTTTTGAATTACATTGAATTCTTTGAGATCTTTTTAATTATTTTAATTCTCTTGCACTTTTTAAATTCTTTTAAATATTTTTTATTCTTTTAAATTCTCTGAATTCTCCTGAATTATTTTTTATTCTCTTGAATTGATTTAAATTCTTTTGAATTTATCTTCAGTTATGTTTATTTCTTAGAATTCTCTTTACTTTTGTTAAATTTTAAAGATTTTTCTTTAATCCTCTTCAATTCTTTTGAATCATTTGAATTCTTTTAAATTATTTGTATTCTCTTAAATTCTATGAAATCTTTCGAATTATTTTTATTTCTTTCAATTTCCTTGAATTTCGTGGAATTTTTTCAATTCTATGAATTCTCTCGAATTTTATTTAATATCTTGAATTCTGTGAAATATCTTTAAATCTTCTTATTTCTTTGAATTTTCTCAAATCCCGTTGAATTATTTTGAATTATTTTTAATTCTTTTGAATTCTTTTGAATTATTTTTAATTCTTCTGAACCATTTTGAATTGTTTTTAATTATTTTGAATCATTTTTAATTCTTTTGAATCATTTTTAATTCTTTTGAATCATTGTGAATTATTTTTAATTCTTTTGTATTCTGTGGTTGATTTTAGGCCACGGCATCGATGAATTTTGTTCATCCAACTCCAATTCAAGCAGCAGCGATTCCGGTCGCTCTAATGGGGAGAGATATTTGTGGATGTGCTGCAACTGGAACCGGAAAAACCGCCGCTTATATGCTTCCAACTTTGGAAAGATTACTTTACAGGCCTGTTCGAGAAGCTGCAGTTACTAGAGTTTTGGTTCTCGTACCCACGCGAGAATTGGGAGTTCAAGTTTACGAGGTCACTAAACAATTGGCCCAATTTACGACAATTGAGGTGGGATTGTCGGTCGGAGGACTCGAAATTAAATATCAGGTAAATAAACTTTAAATTCAATTTTAGAAAATAAGTTATGGAGTCGACCGGACAAAAAATGAGGAATGTCTGTATCGAAATAAAAAAACCAAAACTAAAAGAAATAGTTTATTACAAAAACTTTAAAATAACTGACAAATTGAAAATTTGAAGAAAAAAACTCCTGTTTTCACCTGATCTTGTCAAATAATTAATAAATAAATATTTTAATTCAAAACTAAAAAACATTTAAAGTAACGAAAAAATTGAAAATTTGAAAAAATTCCCGGCTTTATGCATTCTTCAAAATAAAAGTATTCAAGTAAAAAAATAAATATTTTGGAATTAAATAATCGTTTGCTTTAAAAACTGAGAAAGTTAAAAAAACTAAATAATTGAAAATTACACATTTTTTAAATACTGCCAGTTTTCATGTTATTCGAAGTTAAATAGATAATAACAAAAATTCTGATTAAAAAACGGAATTAGTTACAAAAGAAAATAACTAAAACAATTAAAAAATATATTTTTTTTAAATATTATTGAAATTCACTTGAATAAAAAATAAAAAATTGGACAATGACTAAATAATGTATAAAACAAAGTTTCTGGATAAAAAGCTTAACAAGTTAAAAAAATAACTAAAAAATTAAAAATTTGGAAAAACATCCAACTTTATGCAATTTTTAAAATAAAATTATGCAAGTGAAACAAAATTTGTTTTTCAAATAATCGTTTGCTTCAAAAGCTGAGAAGGTTAAAAACAGAAGTAATTGAAAATTTAAAAAATTGAAAAAAACTAATAGATTTCATATTATTCGAAATTAAATAAAGTCTCTAAATAAAACTATATTTTTGAAAATTCTCTTGTGTAAGTAATTAAAAGTTAAACAATAACTTATTTAATTATAAAAAAAAAGTTTCGGAATAAAAAAGCTGAATAAGTTAGAAAAAATAACTAAAATTTTTTTATTTTAAAAATCTCCTGGTTTTATGCATCCTTTAAATAAAAATATTTAAGCAAAAAAAATATATTTCAAAATAATATAATCGTTTGCTTTAAAAAGTGAGAAGGTTTAAAAAACAACTAGATAATAAAGAAGTTTCTGAATTAAACAATTGAGTAAATAAAAAAAAAACGAATAAAATTGTTTAAAAGATTTTTTCAAAGTCTCTTGAGTAAAAAATTAAACAGTTACTAAGTAATTTATAAAAAAAAGTTTTTGAATGAAAAAGCTGAATGAGTTGGAAAAAATAACTCAAAAATTAATTAAGATTTGAAATAACTCTCGGCTGTGTGCATTCTTTAAAATTAAATTATGCAATTAAAAAATTTTGAAAAAAATAATGGTTTGATTCAAAAACTGAGAAGGTTGAAGAAGGAAAAGAACGGAATAATTGAAAATTTTTGACTTTGAAAACACTCCCATTTTCATGTTATTTCCAACTCAATAAATAATCAAAAAGTTTCTAAACGAAAAACTGAAAAAAATTATTTAAAAAATAAGTAAAAAATTATAATTTTGAAAAACTCGACTTTGTTTATACTTTTAAATAAAATTATGCATGCAAAAAAATTTTAAATTAAAATAATCGTTTGCTTCTAAAACTAAGAAGATTAAAAAAAGAAATAATTGAAAATTTGAAGAAACTCCCATTTTTTATGTTATTAAATAATAAAAAAGTTTCTGAATTAAAAAAACTGAATAAGTTTAAAAATAAAATAACTAAGAAATTTGTTTAAAAATATTTCTAAAAAGTCTCTTGAGTAAAAAATTAAAAATTAAACAATTGTGAAATATTGTATAAAAAAAAGTTTCCGTAAAAAAACTGAATAAGTTAAAAAAAAGATGTAGAAAGTTAAAAAACTCTAGGCTTAATTCATTCTTTAAAATAAAATTATGCAAGTAATAAACAATTATTTTTAAATAAACTAATCGTTTGCTTTAAAAACTGAGAAGGCTAAAAAAGAAAAAACTAAATAATTGAAAAATAACATATTTGAAAGAACTCCCAGTTTTCACGTTTAATAAAAAATGAAATAATAAATAAATAATTCATTAAAAATATTCTAAATAAAAAAGCTGAAAGCTTCTTACCAAGTCTTTTAAAAAGTTTCTTGAGTACCAAATTAAAAAATTAAACAATTACTAAATAATTTATAAAAAAAAGTTTCTGAATACAAAAACTGAATAAGTTAAAAAAACTGAGAAGGTTAAAAAAAGGAATAAAACGCAAATTAAAAAATGTTAAAAATTGTAAAACTCCCAGTTTTCTTATTATTTGACATTATATAAATAATAAAAAAGTTTCTGAATTAAAAAACGAAATAATTGGCAAACAAAAAACTGAAAAATTTAAAAAAAGAAAAACTCCTGGTCTCTGTTTTCTTCGCGAGTTTAGAAATAAAATAATATTCTCAAAAAGTCTCTTGAGGAAAAAATAGAAAATGAACTAAAAAAATCATTAAAAATCTGATTAAGTAATAAAAATATATTTAACAAATTAAAAAACTTTCAAAAATAACAAAAAAATTGGAAAGTTGTGTAAAAAATAAAACTGAAAACTCCCAAATTTTGACTATAGCATTACAGAAGCGAATCAAAGTTTGGGAGTTTTCAGCTTTATTATTTACAAAGTTTTTCAATTTTTTAATAAATTATTTATATTTTTATTTATCAAGATTTTAAATTAGAATGCATTTCTTCATATATGTTTTCATTTATATAATTGTTTTTTTCAACAATTTTAAACTTAAGTTTAATTTTTGAAATATTTTTCCTTTCAGGAAACTGTTATGAGGAAAAACCCTGACATTGTAATCGCAACGCCGGGACGTTTAATTGATCATTTAGCGAACACTCCATCCTTTTCTTTGGACAGTATTGAAGTCCTAATTTTGGACGAAGCAGACAGGTAAAAAACACTTTTCTAATTTTGGAGGAAAATGTTATAAAATTTATAGAATTTAAAGGTTTTAATTTTCAGTACTTTATTCCCGTTTTTAGAGCAATTTTTTTTAGAATTAAGGGGAAAAAGGATGTTCTTGCTTCTGTTCAAATTATTTTGTTCATAATTTTAGGAAAGGAAAATTCAAGTGGAGAACGAGGGTTTAATAACTATTTAATTCAGTTTAATTTAATTAATTAGTTTTCTTGAATTTTTTCAATTGTCCCGAATTATCTTGAGCTCTCTTGCATCTTTTTGAAATCTATTTGATTTATTTATATTTAAATTATCTTTAATTCGCTTCGAATTAGAAACATTTTTTTAAATCTTCTGAATTCTTTCATTTGTTTTCAATTTTCTAATGCTTTGAATTTTTCGAAATCTCTTGGAATTAACCTTGAATTTCTTTAATTGTTTGAATTTGTCTTGAATTTGGAACTTTCTAATTCTTTGAAATGTTTCTATGCTTCAAAATTTTCAAATTCTTTTGAATTCACCTTAAATTTGATTAATTCCTTGAATTTTTTCAATTTAAAACAAAATTTGAAATCATCTGCACTTTGAATTCTGTTGACTGCACCTTCAATTCTTTTCAATTTTTGGTTTTCTTTGAATTGTTTTGAATTTTCTTCATCTTGAATTTGTTTCATGCTTTGAATTCTCTCGAATTCTTTGAATTTTCTGAATTATTTTTAATTCATCTTGAATCCTGTAAATACATCTTGATTTTTGTAATTCTTCGAAATGTTCCGAGTTAATTCATTAATTAATCTCCTGAATTTTTTGGAATTATTTTGAATTTAGCTCGAATTATATGCATTTTTTTAATTAAACTTTTTGTTTTAAATCCTTTGCATTCTTTTAGTTCCGTTAATTTTTTTTAATTCTTTGAAATATTCTGAATTCTTTGAACTCTTTAATTTTTTGAATTCTTCAAATTATTTTAAATTATTATATTCTTTTAGATTTATCTAGAATTATTTTCAATTCCTTTGAAGTCAATTTTAATTCTTCTGAAATTTAATTTTTTTTAATTCTTTAAACTATTTTCTTTTGTGATTTTTAAATTTCTTTCAATTTATTAAGATCTTTGAATTGTACTGAATTTTCTTAGATTCATCTCGAATCCTTTTGAGTTCTAATAGGTTTCAGTCTTTAAAATTCTCTGAGGTCTCTTGTATTATTTTGAATTCTCTTCAATTCTTTTGAATTCTCTAAATTCTTTTCACTTTTTTAGATTCTTCAAATTCTCTTGAATTCACCTTGAATTATTTTAATTTTTAATGGAAAATGTGTGCTTTTTAAAATTTTTTAAATACTTTTAATTATGTTTAATTTTTTTAATTCTTTTGCATTTTTTAAATGTTTTAAATTATTTGAATTCTTTAGAATTTTTTTGCTTATTTTGAATTCTTTTAGATTCATCTTGAATTATTTTCAATTCTTTTGAAGTCTTTTGAAGTCTTTTCAATTCTTTTTTATTTTCTCTCAATTTTTATGAATTCTTTGAACTATTTTTGTTTGTAATTCCTGAATTCTTTTGAATACTTTAGAATTTTGAATTATTTTGAATTCTCTTGAGTTCTTTTTAATTATCTTCAATTATTTGTATTTTTCATATTGTTTTGAATTCTTTAAATACTTAAATATTTAAAGCTTTTTAAATTCTTCAATTCTCTGCAATTCTCCTGAATTCACTTTAAATTTTTTGCATTTTTTCAATTAAAAGATTTTTCTTTGAATTCTTTGAATTTGTTCATTCTTTTAATCATTTTTAATACTTTGAATTCTTTTCCATTTTGTAAATTCTTTTATATTTATCATTTTCTTTCAATTCTTTTGAATTCTTTGAATTATTTTCTTTTGTAATTATGTTAGATTTACCTCGAATCGTCTTTAATTCTGATGCTTAACAGTTTTTAAAATTCTATGAATTCTATGAATCCTCTTGAATTCTTTTGAATACTTTTGAATTCTCTTGAAATCTTTCGAATTCTTTTCAATAATTTTGAATCTGTTTTGAGTTCTTTGTATTTTTCATATTGTTTTGAATTCTTTAAATACTTTTCAGTTTTTTAAATTGTTGTATTCTCTAGAGTTCACCTTGAATTATTTGCATTTTTTTATTCAAAAAATTTTTCTTCTTAATTCTTTGATTCTTTTAATCATTTTGAATTCTTTTCCATTTTTAGATTCTGTAGTTTTTTAAAAATCGTTCAATTCTTTGAATTTTTTTCATTATTAAACGTTTTGTATTTTTACATTATTGAATTCTTTGAATTTTTTAAATTAATAAATTCTTTGAATTATTTTGAATTTTTCGAATTATTTTGAATTCCTTTAGATTCATCCTAAATCCTCTTTAATCTTCTTGAATTCTTTTCAATTCTTATGAATTCCTTGAATTATTTTCAATTTTGGGAATTCTTGAATTGTTTTTAATTTATTAATGTCTTTGTATTACATAGAATTATTTTAGATTCTTCTTGAATTTACCTTGAATTATTTGAATTTTTAATTGAAAATGTGTGCTTTTAAAAAAAATGTTCAATACTTTTAATTATGTTTAATTTTTTTAATTCATTTCCATTTTTTTTAAGTTTTAAATTATTTGAATTCTTTAGAATTTTTCTGCTTAGTTTGAATTCTTTTAGATTCATCTTGAATTATTTTCAATTCTTTTGAAGTCTTTTCAATTCTTTTGGTATTTTTAATTCTTTTTCATTTTCTCTCAATTTTGATGAATTCTTTGAACTATTTTCTTTTGTAATTCTTGAATTCTTTTAAGTACTTTAGAATTTTGAATTCTCTTGAATTATTTTTATTTATCTTCAATTATTATGAATTATTTATATATTTTATATTTTTTCGAATTCTTTAAGTACTTAAATATTTAAAGTTTTTGAAATTTTTTAATTCTCTGGAATTCGCTGTGAATTATTCGCATTTTTTCAATTAAAAGATTTTTCTTTGAATTTTTTCATTCTTTTAATCATTTTGAATACTTGGAATTCTTTTCCATTTTTTAAATTCTTTTATATATGTCATTTTCTTTCAATTCTTTTGAATTTTTTGAATTATTTTCTTTTATAATTCTGTTAGATTTACCTCAAATCGTCTTGAATTCTAATACTTCACAGTTTTAAAAATTCTATGAATTATTTTGAATTCTCTTGAAATCTTTCGAATTCTTTTCAATAATTTTGAATCTGTTTTGTGTTCTTTGTAATTTCATATTGTTTTCAATTCTTTAAATATACTTTTTATTTTTTTAAATTCTTGAATTCTCTTGAGTTCATCTTGAATTATTTGCATTTTTTGAATTCTTTTGAATTCTTTTACATTCATCCTTAATCCTCTTTAGTTTTCTTAATTTCTTTTCAATTCTAATAATTTCCTTGAATTATTTTTAATTTTGGGAATTCTTGAACTGTTTTCTGTTTATTCACCTGGAGCTCTTTTGAATTCTTTTGAATTCTTTTGAAATCTTTTCAATTCTTCTCCATTTTCTTTCAATTCGTATGAATTCTTCGAATTATTTTCAATTTTGGAATTGTTTTTAATTTAATAATGTCATTGTATTACATAGAATTATTTAGATTCTTCTTGAATTTACCTTGAATTGCTTTGAATTATTTTCAATTCTTCTGAAGTCCTTTCAGTTTTTTTCCATTTTCTTGCAGTTCTTTTGAATTCTTTGAATTAAGTTCAATGTTTAACTTCTTGAATTTTCAAAATTTATCGATGTCTTTGAATTAAATAGAATTCTTTTGAATTATTTTCAATTCTTTTGAAGTTTTTTCAAATTTTTTCCATTTTTTTCAATTTTTCGAATTATTTTCAATTTTGGAATTCTTGAATTGTTTTTAATTTAATAATGTTTTTGAATCATATAGAATTCTTTTAGATTCATCTTGAATCTTTCTGAATTACCTTGAATTTGAATGAATTCTTTCGAATTCTTTTGAAGTCTTTTCAATTCTTTTCCATTTTCTTTCATATCTTTTGAATTCTTCGAATTCTTGAATTGTTTTTAATTTGTTAATGTCTTTGAATTATATAAAAAATTTTAATTTATTGTGAATCCTCTTGAATTCTTTCGAATTGCAGAATGCTGGATGAGTATTTTGCGGAGCAAATGAAGCATATCGTGAAACAGTGTTGCAGAACTAGACAAACGATTCTCTTCTCAGCCACGATGACTGAAGCAGTAAAGGACTTGGCTGCCGTTTCCTTAGAAAAACCAATCAAAATTTTTGTCGATAGCAACGAAAACGTTGCCTTCAATCTCAGACAGGAATTCATCCGGTAATAATATTAAAATACATAAAAAAAACCATATACTACTGGCGGAAATATTATCTACTGGACTATTTTTGCAGCTGTTGCTAACTCTTAATAATTTTTAACTCATTTTTAAAATTATTATAATGTTTTTTCCCTAATTTCCCCTTTTTTGAAAAATTTAGCTTTTTCTCTATTCTTGAAAAACTTCCGCCTTTTCCTCTTCTTTTTTTGAATATGTTACATATTTGAGAATACAATATTTGAATTACGCGGGAAATTTCGGACCGGAAATTACTCTTGAGTTTTAATTGTAAAATTTTAACTTTCATTTTCTTAAAATTTACTAAAAATATTTACCTATACATTTTTTTAGACGTTTAATACATTAAATTTTCTTTAAAACGGACATATTCTTGATTTTGAGAACTATTTTTAACATCTACAGATTGTTTATTTAACAAATTTTATATTTTTTTCGGATTTTTTTATATTGCCCTAAATGGATTTTCAACGACATAATAAGAAAATGATCAGAGTTATATTTTTTTTAATCTTATAAATTCCCTACCGAGTATCCATTAGATGACTATTAATTTGTCAATGGTGACTGCTTTTCGAAAAAATCAATTATGATCGAAAATTTCTTTAGGGATTGAAATGTTTATTTTAATAAATTCGATTTTCTTTAATTTACAAAAATTTACAACCAAAAATTTCTCGGTTGTATTCCTAATAGTTGAACTTTCAATTTTCGATTTTCTTTAATTTTTATCAACTGTTAAAAATGCAATGTTCAATTTTCTTCAATGTTTCTCCTTTTTTCAATTTCCTTCAATTTTCAACAGTTAAAAATTTAATTCACTTCGAGTTTTAATAGTTGAAAATTCAATTTTCAATTTTTTTCAATCTTCAACAGTTGAAATTTCAATTTTTTATTTTTTTATTCAAATTTTCAACAATTGAATTTTCAGTTTACTTCAATTTTAAGCAATTGAATTTCTAACAGTTGAAAAATCATTTGTCAATTTTCTTAAATTTTCAAAATGTGAAACTTCAATTGTTTGAAATTGAAGAAAACTAAAAATTCAACGGTCGACAACTGAAGAAAATTCAAAATTGAATTTTCAACTGAAGAAGATTGGTAATTGAATTTTCAAAAGATTTTAATTTTAACAAGTTTAATTTTTAAGATTTTTTTTTAAAGATTTTAACAAGTTTAATTTTCTTCAAGTTTCAGTAGTTGAAAATTCAGTTTTCTTCCATTTTTGTAATTATCAACAGTTGAAAACTCAATTTTAATTTTTTAAATTTTCATCAATTGAATTTTCAATGGTTGAAAATTAAATTTTCAACTGTTAAAAATTAAATTTCAACAGATGAAATTTCAATTTTTAATTTTTTTCATTTTTTTCAATTTTCAACAGTTTAAAGTTCAATTTGAATTTGTTTTGATTTTCAACAATAGAATTTCCAACGGTTGTAAATTCAGTTCTCTTCAATTTTTTAATTATCACCAGTTGAAAATTCAATTTTTTTTTAAATTTTTAACAATTGAATTTTCAACTATTAAAAATTGAAGAAAATTGAATTCTAATTTTTAATTTCTATCAATTGAAAATTCATTTTTCAATTTTCTTCAATTTTCAACTTGTGAAACTTCAATTGTTTTAAATTGAAGAAAACTGGAAATTCAATCATCGAGAATTGAAGAAAATCCAATTGAAATTTCAATTTTCTTCAATTTTCAACAGTTCTTCTTTATTCATAATGTGTCCCCTAAGGGTTTACATGACTTCCATTTCTTACAACACTTCCTTATACATTTTTTATAAAATCTTATCCTTACTATTTACAATTATTTACACCTATTTACATAAAATCTTATATTGAACGCCTTAATTCTACTTTTGACGCTAGCGCAATTTGGGACGTGTTAGCGAACGAGTGAGCGAGTGATCGAAAGCGAGAGTGCAAGCGAGAGATAGAGAGCGGTAACGCAAACGCATCTTAATTTACTTATGCTATTACATAATCATTACTTACAATCTTTACGCTTCTTATTTAAGCGACTTCCGTTTCCTTTTTCTTTCACTTCTCTTGTACCTCCATTTTACCATTTTTTGCATCCATTCTTTCATTCTTTTTCAATTGCTCCCCTAGCATCCTCTAACTCCTTCATCCACTCTTCCCCCAAACCATCCTCCCCTAGAATCTTTACCACATTCTCTTGCCAGGTTCCTTTATCTTCCATTCATCTCCTACATCCTTCCCATACATGCTCCCACGTTTCCTCTTCCCATTCACATATTCTGCACTTCCTGTTATCTTTCTTTTCCCAATACATACTTGCCCTTACCTCGTTTCCCAATCTAAATCTTGCTATTCTTGTCCATCTTTTCTCTCCCCATCCCTTTTCTAAATACTTTGGTACTCCTTCCTTTTTTATCATTTTATACCATATATTATATTTTGATTCCTCAATCATTCCCCATCTTTCTATTAATTGCCTTTCTCTCTCCCTTTTTTCCACTTCTTCATAGTTGACTCCAGTCCCGTCTTCTATATCTCTAGCCTTAAAGAACTCCCTCCTTTCTTCCTCCCATCTCGTGAATTCAATCGCCCTCCCTCTCCTTTCTTCTACCTCCATCAAACACCTTCTCGCTAACTCCCCTCCCTTTCCCTCCCTCAGCTTCGTCTCAAAATTCCATGCCCTCTTTCCCGCTCTAGTACTTAATTTATCCCTTTGCGCTTCTTCTCTCACCATATATCCCGGCGTCCTCCAGTCTACCCCTAGCGTCCACCTTATATACCTTTCTTGTAAACTTTCAATCTCTTTCCTTTCTTTCCATCCCCATATCTCTGCTCCATAACCTAATACCGGCCATACCAGCGTATCAAATAACCACATTCTTCTTCTCCAATTTTTTTTAAATCTTCTTTTTCCTATTCCCCGTATCTGTTTCATTACCCCTGCTGCTTTTTTTATCCTTTCTCTTATATGAGCTCTATGATCTCCATTTGCTTGCAAGGTATATCCCAGATACTTAAACTCTTTTACTTCTTCTAATTTTTTTCCCTTCCATCTTCCCGTCCATTCTTTTTTTCTTCCCCCTCCTTTTCTAAACCTCATTATCTTTGTCTTTTCTACATTTAAATTCAACTTCTTTCCATCTAAGTATCTCTCTAATCCGGTAATTAAGCCCGCCATCCCTTCTTCATCCTCTGCCATCAACACTATATCGTCTGCGTATGCCAGTGTATATATCTTTTCGTTCCCTATCCTAACTCCTCCCCACCCTTTTCTCTTCATTTCTTCTTCCAAGTCTGATATTAATATATTAAATAAAAGCGGGCTCAGAGGACATCCTTGCCTTACCCCTCTTACCAACCAGAAACTATCTCCCACTTGCTCTCCTACCTTTACCTTGCTTTTTGTCTCTCTAAAAATTTCCGATACTCTCTTTATTAATCCCTCTCTTATCCCCTTTTTCACCATAACTTTTTCTATCTCGCCTCGGTCTAATGAGTCAAACGCCGCCTTCAAGTCCACGAACACTGCTATCATTGCCCCTTTCTCCCTTTTAATCCTCTTATTTACTAAGTAGTTCAGAACATATATATTGTCCATTACCCCCATCCCTTTTCTAAACCCTGTCTGATTCGGTGGCTCTATCTTTTTCTCCACAACTTCTTTTTTTAACCTCTCCGATAAAACAGTCACATATACTTTATACAGTGTTGGCATTAGTGTCACTCCTCTATAATCTTTAACCTCCTTTCCTGTGCCTTTCTTCACTATTGGTATCACTACTCCTTCTTTCCATAACTCTGGCCACCCCTCTCCTCTCCATACTCTATTGCACATTATCCACGCCCATTCCTCTAATTCTGTCCCCCCATATTTCCATACTTCATTTGGAATCTCATCTATACCAGGTGCCTTTCCATCTTTCATCATCCCTAATACCTTGACTATTTCCTCTCTTGTAATATCCTCTTCCTCATCTGTTTCCCTACCATCTCTCCCTCCTTTCCTAACTTTCCTCTCTACCCCTCCTAGTAATTCCATAAAATATGTTTTCCATTCTAACATCTCAATATCCTGGTTTGCTCTTTTCCTTCTTCTTCTCTCTTTATTTACCACCTTCCAAACCTCTTCTTCTGTCCCAGCCTTCTCCGCTTCTTCTTCAAACCTTTTATTTTCTTCCTCTTTTTTTTGATCACACATCTCAGTATACTCCTTCTTTTTTCTCCTATATTCTTCTCCACTACTTGTCCCTTTTCTCCATTTTCTTAATACCTTTCTCACTTCCTTCTTCTTCTGTTTACAATCCTCATCCCATCCACTTCTATCCCCTCCTTCACTAACTTCTTTTTTGCTTGTGCACTCTAATGCTCCTTTTATTTCTCCTACCATTATTTCCATTTCCTCGTTTAAATTCCCTTCCCCCATTTTGATATTCCTGATTTTTTCTTTAAACTGTTCTTTACCTTCCATTGACCAATCCCCTCTTCCTGCTCTTTTCACTTTTGCTTCCTTTTTAGCGTTTTTGTTATTACTCATTTCTCCCTCTACCGTCACTATTACGGGAAAGTGATCCGAATCTATGTAGTTGCCTACCTCTAGTCTCCTAACCTTCTCTCTTACTTCGTCATCCACTATCACATAATCAATTACCGTTCCCCTCTTTCCTCCTGAACGTGTAAATTCCCCTTCCTCATCCCCCTCTATACTTCCGTTTAGGATAAACCATCCCATCTCCCCTAGGCTCTTCAACAACTTCTTTCCCTCCCCATTCAGTATCTTGTCTTTGGATTTTCTTCCTCGCTCTCCATCCCATTCCCTTCCTCCTCTATCTCCTGTTCTCGCATTAAAGTCACCTCCTATTATTAGCCTACTCTCATGCTTATTTTCTTCCATCAGTTCTCTCATATCCTCTGATTTTTCCTGCATATCACCGTTCACATAAACCCCCACTATCTTCCACCTCTCTCCTCCCATATTTATCTCTTCTACTATTAATCCTTCTTTACGTTCTTTCAACTCTTTTTTATCATTCTTTCTTATACATTCGTTCCTTACTCCCATCACCATTCCTCCCATTGCTCTGCCCTTTTTATTCTTCCTCTTTGCATTTTGAACCTGCCATTTGTAACCTCTTGGTAATCTTCCCCTTACTCTTTCCCATCCCTTTTCATCTAGCCACGTCTCCATCATTACAAGTACATCCCATTGTGTCAAATTTTTCATGAACTCCCTATCCTTTCTTTCTAAGCCTGCTATATTCCAGTAGCATATCCTCCATTCTTCCCTACTTTCGTTTCCTGTTTCTTTTGGTTTCTCACTATTTCTTATTTCTTTACCTCCTGTTCCTTTCTCTTCTAGTTTCCCGATACTTCATTTTTTACTAAATCTTCCCTGTCCTCATCCCAATTCCACCATACACCTTCTATCTGTATTTTCCCATACTTACCATGTTCTTCTTCCTTTTTTTCTTTCCTCTTCCGCTATTTTCCTTAACCTATACTGCATGTTCCTTTCTACCCATGTCAAATCATCCTCTATTCTCTCCGAGCTTCCATATAACATCCTCTTCTTTGTCATCACTTCCCTCTTATGTTCCCATTTCTTCAGTTTCACTAGTGCCATTCTCTCCCCTCTTCGCTCTTCCCTTCCTACACTTCGCACTTCCTCTATCTCTACCTTAGCATCAATCCTTTTTAGTACTTCTTCCACTCCTTCCCTCAGCTCCTTCCCCTCTAATCTTAGACCCTTTATCACTATGTTTCTTTTTCTTTCTTCTCTCTCTTTTTTTTCTATTCTTTGCTCTATTTTTCTCAGCCTTTCCTTCTCCTTTTTCCCACTCTCCCCACCTCCAAACTCACGGTTTGAGCTTTCAATTTTTGTTATTCTACCTTCCAACTCCTGTACCTTTTTATTAGGCTCTTCCTTCTTTTCTAGTCTTTGCTCCAACATCTGCATCCTTTTCTCTAACTTTTCCCTGACTTCTTCCCATTTCCTCATTTCTTTCCTAAGTTCGGCCATTTCCTGTCTAATTTCTTTCCTAATTTCCTCCACCCTTTTCTCCTGCCTTTCTTCATACATCCCCATCACTTCTATCATCATTTCTCGCGTTTCTCTTAATCTTTCCATTTCCATCGGATCTTTAGCCTCATCTCTATCTCTTTCTGTCCCCTTATTTTTCTCATCCATTTTTGGATTTTTCAAGCTTGCCCCTATAACTTCCTTGTTGTCTTCAATTTTTTAATTATCACCAGTTGAAAATTCAATTTTTTTTTAAATTTTTAACAATTGAATTTTCAACTATTAAAAATTGAAGAAAATTGAATTCTAATTTTTAATTTCTATCAATTGAAAATTCATTTTTCAATTTTCTTCAATTTTCAACTTGTGAAACTTCAATTGTTTTAAATTGAAGAAAACTGGAAATTCAATCATCGAGAATTGAAGAAAATCCAATTGAAATTTCAATTTTCTTCAATTTTCAACAGTTAAGAATTCAATTTCCTTCAACTTTTAAAAATTTTCAACATTTGAAAATTTAATTTAATTTTGTTTTGTTTTTTAATCATTGAATTTTTAACGTTTGAAAATTAAATTTCCAAACTGTTAAAAATCCAATGTAAAACATTGAAAATTAAATGTTGAACAGTTGAAATTTTAAATGTCAACATTTGAAAAATCAATTTTCTTCAAGTTTCAATAGTTGAAAATTCAATTTTCAATTTTCTTAAATTTTCAACATGTGAAACTTCAACTATTGGAAATTGAAGAAAACGGAAAATTCAATGGTCAAAAATTGAAGAAAATTCAAAATTGAATTTCCAACTGAAGAAGATTGATAATTGAATTTTCAACAGATAAAAATTCAATTTTTCCAATTTTTCAATTTGAACAGTTGAAGATTGAATTTTAATGTTAAAAAAATGTTAACGATTGAATTTTCAACGGTTGAGAATTCAATTTTCAATTGTTAAAAATTCAGTTAAAAAACATTGAATATTCAATTTTCTTAAATTGTTGACATTTTAATTTTATTCAATTTTCAGCAGTTAAGAATTTAATTTTGTTCGAGTTTTAATAGTTAAAAATTCAATTTTCTTGTTTTTTTTTTTAATTTTCAACAGTTGAAAATTCAATAAATTTAAAAAAAAATTGTAACAATTGAATTTTCCACGATTCAAAATAGAATTTTTAAATGTTGAAAATTCAATTTAAAAACATTGAAAATAAAATTTTCTTAAATTTTAAACATTTGAAATTTCAATTTTCTTAAATTGTCAACAATTAAAAATTAAATTTCTAATTTTGTTTTTTGTAATTTCAAATTTCTTACAGCTGAAAATTCATTTTTCAGTTTTCTTTAATTTGCAACATGTGAAACTTCAAATGTTTTAAATTGATGAAAGCTGACAATTCAATGGTCGAAATTTGAAGAAAATTCAAAATTGATTTTTCAACTGAAGATAATTGCTAATTGAATTTTCAACTGAAGATAATTGCTAAATGAATTTTCAACTGAAGAATATTGATAATTTAATTTTCAACAGATACAAATTTAATTGTTGAAAATTGATGAAAATTGAAAATCGTATCTTCAACTGCTGAAAACTGAAGAAAATTGAAAATCGTATTTTCAACTGCTGAGAATTGAAGAAAATTGATCATTGAATTTTCAAAAAATGAAAATTCAATTGTTGGAATTTTAAAACATTTGAAAAGTAAATATTCATCTGTTAAAAATTGGACAAAATTTAATTTCCAACAGTTGAAAACTGAAGAAAATTGATAATTGAATTATCTTCAGCAGAAAATTTAACTTATGAAAATGGAAGAAAACTGAAAATTCAGTAATTGATAATTGAATATTTAACTGTTTTAAATTGGAGAAAATTTAATTTTTATCTGTTGAAATTTGAAGAAAACTGATAATTGAATTGTAAACAGTAGAAAATTCAACTTATGAAAATTGAAGAAAATTGAAAATTTAATTGTTGACTTTAAAATTCAAGAAAATTGATAATTAAAATTTCAAAAGATGAAAATTCAATTGCTGACTATTAAAAAGATTTAAAAAAGAATATGCAACTGTTGAAAATCGAAGAAAATTAATAGTTGCATTTTCAACTGTTGAAAATGGAAGAAAATTAAAAATAAAATTGAACATAGATTTTTCAACATTACAGTTTTCTTCAATTTTTAACTCTTAAATTTAACATGAGAATTTAATGGATAAACATTTAATTCATAAAACATTTTGAAAAAAGTCGAGTTTTCGAATACGGTTCGGCAAATAATGTTTTTTTGGAAAATTAATAGTCATACAATAAACTCTCAGGGAATTTATAAGAATTTAAAAAAATTGAACTCTGATAATCTCCTTGTAACTATATCCAATTTGTAAGCAAAAATCTAAAATGCCAGAAGTAATTTAAAAATCATTTAACGTGGTTTAAAAATACTTTTCTTATAAAAAATATTGTTTCTTATATTCTACATGGTCAAATTAATTGTTCATCTTTCCCTCATTTTCCCCCTTTTTCATGAAAAAATTACACTATTTCCTACTTTTATGTTTTTGGACTTTTGCTAAGTTGTTAACATGTTTTTATAATTTTTTCCCTAGATTATACTAAAAAAACTCAAAATTTCAAATAAAGATTGTATGTATTCAAGACATGACTCAAAAAAATTCAAAATAATCAAATTTTTGAAAATATCTTAAAAATTTATTAAAACATAATAAATAATAATGAATTTCAAAGAAATTTTTTAATTTTGCTACTTTTTTGATGCAAGTTTGTTTAAAAAATGTGACCTATTTACAGTGTTATTCCAATTTTCCGAAAGCATCAGCATTTGACGTATTTTTGCAATATCTTATCATAAAATTGACGTTTTTCCTTCAATTTTAGTTTATTATTTCAAAAAACAAGCGTGTAGATAATTTTCTCTGGTAGTGGAAAAAAAAACAATTTTTATCAACTTTAATCCAATTTTCCAGTATTCGAAAAGAAAGAGAAAAGGATCGAGAGGCGATTTTAGCTGCTCTGATTTGCAGAACTTTCCACGATCACACGATGGTTTTTGTACAGACAAAAGTTCAGGCACACAGGCTTCACATTTTGCTGGGATTACTAGGCGTGAATGTATGTTTATTAAAATATCCAAAAGTAGATTTAAATATTAAAAGTATAAATTCAGGGTGGAAAAAATTATTTTCTCGGTTAAAAATAACGTACAGCTGAAAATGTTTGACCGATTTGCATGTAAAAAAATTTGAGAAAAAAGCTGATAGAATTTGCAACAAATAAATTAAATTTCCAACAAACTGCTTGAATTTTTAAAGAAATAGTGAAAATTTCAACCTACAAAGAGGAATTGTAAACAAAAAATGTTATAGTTGATATTTCAACCAAAAAAGATCGAATTTCTACCAGAAGAGACGAATTTTAAAACCAAAGAGACGAATTTTCAACCAAGAAAATAAATGTTCGACTAAAAAAATTGAAAATTTAATTTCCAATAAAAAAATTAAATTTCACCAAAAAAAAAAGTATAATTTTCTACATAGTAGTCAAATTTTCAGCTAAAGAGATGAATTTTCAACTAAAATGATGAATTTTTGAATCAAAAAGACGAATTTTCAATAAATATTTTTCAGACAAGAATGGGAAAAAAGTCAGTCGAAATTGTTGAAATTTCAAGCCAAAAGACGCATTTTCTTTTTATTTTTAATTGATTTTTAAGCAAATAGTTGCATTTTTAACAAACAACAAATTTCAAAACAAGATTATTATTATTCTACCAAAAAAGACGAATTTTCAACTAACAAAGATCAATTTTCAACCAAAAATAGAATAGTTCCATTTTCATTTTAAACAAAATTATTTTAAAACAAAAAACAATCGAATCTTCAACAAAATAGTTCAATTTTCACCAGTATGGAATTCTTCAACCCAAAAAAACTAATTTTGAACAAAGTAATTTAACTTAAACCCAAGTAGTTGAATTTCCAATTTAAAAAGATAATTTTCAAGGAAATAGGTCAACTTTTAACCACAGAGATGAATTTTCAAACCAAAAAGACGAATTTTCAACAAATAAAGATTTTTCAGTCAAGAAAGAAAAATGTTTTCTGTAAGAAAGTTAAATATTCGACCTGAAATTATGAATTTTCAAGAAAATAGTTGAAATTTAACCAAATAGTGGAATTTTCAATCTACAAAGATGAATTCTACAAAAAAATGTAATGGTTAATATTTTAACCGAAACGGATACAATTTCTACCAAAAAAGATGAATGAATTTTCAACAAAAAAGTTAATTTTTAACCAAACAGTTGCATTTTTAACCAGAAAGAGAAAATTTCAAACTAAGAATATAGACGAATTATCGACGAATTTTCAAATAAAAAAGATAAATTTTCAAACAAAAAGATTTTTCAGTCAAGAAAGAAAAACAAAATTTTCTTTCTTGTCTGGAAAATTTTTTATTGTTAAAAATTCTTGATGAAAATTAACTTTTTTGTTGAAAAACAACTTTTTTGTTGAAAATTAACTTTTTGTTTTGAAAAAGACTTTTGGCTTGAAAGTTCCACAATTTAAATGGACTTTTTTTCTTTCTTGACTGGAA